>PVKA01001791.1:0-137706 GCA_004027165.1 Ctenomys sociabilis
AACAAACAGCAACTCCATAGGATTGAGACTAATGCTGCTTCCCTGTGTTTTAACTTTGAACTCCTTATAGTTCCTGAATCATGCCTGGGTCTTGAAATTGTTGTTCTTTCTGGGAACATACTTCACTTACCTTATTCCTCAACTACTTCAAACCTTCACAAATGTTCTCTGAACACATAACTCTTACCCACAGCACCTCTTGACATCTCTTATAATTGCATGTGTTGATCTTACCTCTTTTCTACTTTGATCAACAATTCTCAAACCTGAGTCTGTGTCAGAATCATCTAGAAGGCTGTTGCACGCATTTCCAAATCAAGAAATCGGAAGTCTGAAATCTGCATTTCTAACAAAGTGATGCTGTGTATTCAGACACTACATTTTTTTGACTCAATGCTTCAGAGCTATGCAAGGTGAATGCCAACTGATAACAGAGACTAGCACAACAGAGCTTCTGGCAAAGGCAAGTCAATGACTGCCAGTGACACAAGCAGCTAAGAGACAGACCAGATTCTTCCCTAGCATCCAGACTGCAAAACCCTGCCAGCATCCTGATTTCAGACACTACCCTAGAGCACTGACAGGATACATTTCTTTTCTAAATGGCCCAGTCCCAGTGTTTTGTTAGCTAGGAACTAACACAATGACCAAAAATGCAAGTGACTACACCAAGCTGTGCATAACTTCAAATTCTATGTATTATTCATTTGTAATCATGTTTCTTATTTCAGAACCTCCCCAATACTGCTTCTTCCTGCCCTTCATGTGCAAGACAGCAAGTGGCACAGGTGCTAGGTAGTTCATATCCATCTTCCTTTCGGTTTCTTTTCTCTTCTTGTGGGCCTAAAACCAGCTTTTTTCCTCCCCAGTGGACACTTCCTATTTTCATACATTACACTATGACATGTATCTTCCCAGGACATCTGTATCAGCTGCAAAATAAAACTTTATGTACACACTGAAATTCCTTTCACCTGATTTTAAGGTAAAATACTTCACATTCATGGAACAAATCTCTTTCACTTTCATAATTTAAACAAGCGTCAATCTCACTGGGATTTGGGGGTAGGGAACTATATACCTTTCCTTCATTAGACAGTTGCTCAAATACCAACAATTAAAAAAAAAAAAAAAAGACTTGTATTGGGAAGCTTAAACTTACATCTACTCAATTGACAATTTTCTAGTTCAAGTTTTATTTATTAAAAAGTTTTATTTATAAATAAATTCTCCCAAAAATTTCAATCAGTGATAGTTCTATTCAAAGTCTACCCTGGCTTTTTATAAAATTATGCTATATAATGCTATTATTTCAGCATAAATCAATATATAAATAACAGCGTTGGCCTACTAAAACACTTTTATATTTCTTTGATTAGGTAAACATTAGTTCATTACATACCTCCTGAATAAATTTGTGGCAAATTTCTACAATTTGTCGATGCTATATACACAAATTTAGTATAACTTAAGAAAACTTGAAAACAATCTCTAACTGGCCAGCAATCACAAAATATTTTTTAAATGCTTAACGCTAAGTAAAAAGACATAGAAAAGCAAGTATCAGGCAAATTTGAAAAGAGACATTTAAGACAACTCCACAAGTACAAAAAAAAAGAATCATTCTTTTCCTACTGAGAATTTTAAAATGAGTCATTCTTTCCTTACTAAATCACTGCTTTACTTAACATATGGTGAAAAGAGTTAACTGTTTGGTAACTTGAAGCTTTATACTCATTTAAACCGTGCATCAATATACACTAAGGCTGGAGGAAAATACAAGCGCAGTTTATTCTACACAATACTCCAGAGCACAGAATGTCATGCGCGTAAGGCTCATCTGACATTTATCTCATACAGGAATGCAAAACCACCATTTAAATACCTTGGAAAACCTCAAGACTCCCAGCTCCCAAACTCACACCAGAATGAAATCACCTGAATCATGCGCTTTCATGGCATGCAGGAAGAGCTATCTATGTTCTCATCCTAACTTCTAGTAATAAATTAACAATTTCTGGCCACTACACATCACCTAATTTCCCGTGAATTATTAAAGTTCTTACTTCCTAACTTTTAAATTCACAATGAAACCGGCTCATAACTAATGTAATAGTTTTTCATCATCTTTAAAGTACTGAAAAATAAAACACTCTCCCAATAACTTGAGAAATTTGGTCAGTTTTTCCAAACCGTGTGGTTTCTGTTGCTGATACGTGTATTTTTTAAAAGGGAGGTGGCGGGCTTTAAGGACTGAAACATAAGTAACTCCCCTACCCTATATTTCAGCTGTCTTTTAAGAGTACACAATTCATCCACAGCCCGAGCCGCGCGGGCAAACTCGCCAGTCCTCGTAGTAACCCCGTCACTGCGCCAGGAAAAGCGGCGCGGCAATCCTTCCCCTTCCACGCGGCAAGTGCCCCCCGACACACCTGCCTCACTCATCCAGCAGCAGGGAAACTTACAAAAATAAATCAGCCATAGGCAAACCTGAGGATCGCGGCCAGCCCCGGCTCGCGCCCAGCCTCGCTCTCTCTGGAGGCGCCCGCCGCACACCTGAGCGCCGCGCCGGGGACCCCGCAGGGAGGATCGGGGCGGGGCCGGCGGGGACCGCTAAGCGCGGGCCGGACGCCCCGCAGGCTGCGCGGGGCGGAGGGCGCGAACAGCGGAAGGGAAGGAGCAGCGGCGGGCCGCGGCCCCGCGCCGAACGCACAGCGGCCGGCCCGCGGGAGGCGCCGGGCAGGAAGTGCCCGCGCCGCCCTGCGAGCAGGCGGAGACCCCGCCGCACCTGCTCGGCCGCGCCGGGCTCGGGTCCCCTGGGCGCTGCCCTTCCGCGGCCCGGGCGGGCTGGGGCGCGGAGCCCCGGGACCTTGGACCCGCAGCCAGGGGCCGCCGCGGGCCGGCCGTACCTGACATCAGCCGCGGCGCCCTCTCGCCCCTGCCGGGGGGCGGAGCGGGGGGCGACGCGAGGCCAGCGACCTTCGCTCCTTCGGCAGCCGCAGAAGTGGCTCGTGGCCGCTAGCCGGGGCCGCCCGCGGCCGCGCAGATCATCCTCCACAGCGGCGGCGGCCGAGGCGGGCCCAACGCGCGCCCGCCCGCCGCTCGCTCGCCCCGCCCTCCCCGCGGCGCGTCCAAGCTCCGGCCCGCCCACGGCGCCGCCGCCACCCAGAGGTCTCCTGGCGCTGACGTCGCCGCCGCCGCTCCAGCCCCGGGAAGGGCAGAGCCGGAGGAGGCAGGGTGGGCGTGGCCTCGGAAACGTGCGGGCTCCACGATTGGCTGCCGCGTTCACGCCCCGCCCCTTGCGGAGGGGTCTGGGAAGTGTGGGTTTCTACCGTCTTAGGTTTCTGTGCAGCCCCCTTGCGGTGGTGTTTGTTGATTTCTCTTTTCTAATCTGCTCTTGGGTCCTGAGCTGGCTTCCGGGCTCGGGGTAACTAAAGCCGGGAAGCCCCAGGAACTAAGGCAAAGGTTGTCTGAGGGACCTTTGTGTGAGGAACAAGCTCTAATCTAACATGCTCTTAACTAGTTCTGTTTTTTCTGATTCTTTCCCCGTACTGTATTCACTACTTTTTGGTCTTAATAAAAGGGAAGATGACAAGATGAGGTATGTAAAACGATGTTGTGTAACTAGTTGTGTGAGCCGGGAAATGCTAGTGAAAACAGATAAGCGATGCCACAAAGCTTTGTAGAACGGGAGCATGATCGCTGGCTTTGTCAGTGTTGTAGTTTTGCCCTGCATTGTCAGGAAGAAGTTTCTTCAGGCTTTGCAAAATCAAGCACTTTGCTTTGGCACAGGGCTACGAAGCAGGAACAGAGGGGGTGGGCAGTCACCGGTTAGGCAACCCCACCATGAGATGTTAAAGTGTCACTGGTTCGGATCAGGTCTTCAAGGCTGAAATAAAGAACTTAACTCACCCTTTAAAAAGTTTGGATATTCCATAAGTCTTTTAGCAAAAAAAAAAAAAAAAAAAATTCAGGACGTGCTCAGAGACACGGAGAGGATTTATTAGGCAAAGACAGAGATATCACGGACTGCAAAAAGCATCTTTACTGTAAAGCAAAAGCAAGTAGCCCCCAGGCAAATGAACCTGAGAGAGGGAGCCAAAGGGACTTACGATGCAGGATTTTAAGACTACATTGCTAAAATTATCAGTAAAACACAACAAAGACATTCTTTGTATGGAGTATGGATATCTTATTCCCGGGCATGAAAATTTTGCCAATCTGATAAAGCTTTGTTGGTTGAGCTTCCAGGTGCCAGGCCTTGGTCACTGATACCACCTTGGCTGAATCTTTCTGACTCACTCTGGCTTGGCCTTCTCGCTGCCTGTATCTCCCATTGCCAGGACCCTGTCAGCAACCTTGCCACATGGGAATTACCGGGCTCCTACATCTGTGTTTCTTATGAGTCAATTTATGGCCTACTTAACTTCAACTTTGTCCTGCAAGTGGCAGGTTTGTTTGTTTGCTTAATGAGGTATCACTGTTACAATTTTGTTGTCTCTTTTCTACCCTTTTTTTTTTTCTGTCCACCGGCCAGTTCTACAATGCAGAAGCTGCTTCTGTTACCAGGGTTTAGAGTGCTAGAATCTCCTGGAAGTGACTTCTAGATTTTTAGCAAAGTCCTATTAAAGGTAGGAAAAGAAACAGGCTCTGCAGAGCATGTTTTGGACAAGTAAAAGTAGGAAAAAAAAAGTGCACTCTACCTCAGGAGGGTGTGCCACCATCCAGAGAGAGCACAGTGGCAAAAGCTCAACAGTGATACCTTTCTGTATCACCCATACCTTGTGATGATAAGAGGTTTAGGCCATCTTATGAAAAACCTGCACAAGTTTGGGAGAAATGCACATGCAGGGTTTTGGGACCTGTCCTATGTAAGTCTTGGGGTTTGTGATTAATAGCTTTCTAGCAGCTGAGCTTTGCCATGCTCTACTCTCCTGTTTTATTCTCTCTTCCTTAAGTACCTTATTCAGGGCTGGGGATATAGCTCAGTGGTATAAAGTTCTTGCCTGACAAGTGCAAGGTCCTGAGTTTGATTCCTGGCTCTACAAAAATAAATAAATAGTAAAAATTACTTTACTGAGGCACTTTTTCAGCACCCAAACATGGCATTTCAGAGTTACAGGCTTTGACATCAGGCTGTTTGCATTTTTATAGTGAACTGGCCTACCCAGTTCACTATGTCCCTGTTCAGCCACCAACTGTAGCACATTGGTCTACCTAATGGTCCCAGGTCACTGCCTAGACACCAACGGTGGGGAACCAGCTCATCTAGTCCTGCTAGCTTGTCACCCTGACCAGGTGGTGAACAAAGATGAAAGACAGACAGTCAGTTTAGCATGCAGGCTGCCAGGGGCGGCTGGGCTCTTCTGGGCAGAGGATTTGCAAGCATCTGGCTTATCCTGCTTTTATTCAGAATTCAAACAACAATATAAGTAACTAAAATGACACAAGATTCCATGATCTGCTTTCTGTCACAAATTAGTACATGACCAAGTAAACAACGTGCTCTCAGCTATATTAACCTTTTTCTAGAACCAGCAATACCAACATCTCTGCATGTTGTCAAAGGAGCACAACCTGCTGCCTTTCTTCTTTCTGCTCACAGAAGAAGCCAATTAAGCCTCAGTTCTCCTTAACTATTCTCGAACACTTCTTACTCTGTCTTCAGTTGCCAAAAGCACAATATCACAGACAATACCACAGATATAAAGAAGAGATTTGTATTGACTGGCTCTGAACAAAGGTCAAGGAACCCAGAAAAAAGCAGGATTAGCTGTTCTGTTTGCAGACAATGTAAACTTCAAACCAAGAATGACCAAAGGGATAAAGAAAGTCACTACATACTTGTGAGGAGAAAACTTCAAGAGGAAGAGATAGTAATCATAAATATGCATGCACAAAATAGGAATGCACCCAACTATATAATTAACATCCATGAAAATTATTAAGAGACATGAAAAATCAAATAAGTATTAACACAGTTCTAGCCAAAGACCTTAATGCCCCATAAAAACATAGGTGAACTAGTCTTCAGTGTTATGGGAGTGTTATTTGATATATTGTGTCAACTTGGCTGACTCAGCTCCTGGCAATTCTCAGCATGAGGGCCTAGCCCCGCTGGTGGACAGGGCCCTGGAATTGAGAAAGGCTTTCTGCCCGATTTCCTGCCTCCCTGCCCCACTTCTGTGGAGAAGTCCCAGTTTCCAGAGGAGCTTGTTCTGCACAGCAGCATCACTTTGGAGGAGCTATGATTTTCAGTCTTGGCCGTGGAGCGCCAGTCTGAGCAGTCAGTGTAGAAACAGGAGAGAGGCTTGATGGATGCTGCAGCTGTTGTGCCTCCTCTGCTCTTTGTTATTTTTTTTATCATGAACTGCTGTCCTTTGCCTTGGACCCAGCAGAATATGGACTGAACCCTCCACTAACTGTGAGCTAAACAAACGTTTCCTTCCTTCGTTTTGGGTCTTGGGTATTTGTCCCAGGAGTGAAAGGAGTAATTAAGACGGTGGGACTATTGATTAGTGTAAGCACTTGGAAACTCAGTGTGGAGATTCCTCAAAATGCTAGGATTAGAGGTCTGATTTGATCCAGTTACTCCCCTTCTGGGTATCTTCTCAGAACAAAAAACATACCACAGTTATATATGTGCACCCATGTTTATAGCTGCACAATTTGTAATAACTAAATCATGGCTACTACCCAAATGCTCATCAAACATGGAATGGCTAGAAGAGATGTGGTATTTTTATTCAGTGGAGCACTATGCAACTGTAAGTGATAGATGTGAGACTTACAAGTAAATGGATGCAACTTGAGACCATACTCACAAGTGAAATGAATCAGACTTGCATATGTAAACATTATATTGTCTGCCTAGTGTAAGAAGCTGTGTTATAAATATAACAAGCCCCAAAATTTACAATAGTTAATAGGAAATGGGAAGCAACTGTTCACATGGAAAGAAAAACTGGGATGGGGAGGAAAAAAGAAAGATATCATATATATTAGTTAGGATAGTTATACTACTAATTTCTATCAACTTTTTGAAAAGGTTGTGCTTATATTGTTTAATAAATTTTTCGTATTTATATCTTGTAATCTGAGCAAGTATCTTAAAGATAGTAATACGAAATGTATTAACCATTGTTTCTCATCTATCTTATTTTTTAATTTTATATCATTGTTTTGTTTTTCTCTTTGAAATAAAAAATGGATCAAAGATCTAAATATTAAAACAAAACCATTAAATCTTCTGGAAGATAGAATAGGTGGAGCTTGAAGACATTAATGTAGGCAAAGATGTTATGAAGAAAAACTCAATTGTATAATAATTATCACAAAGAATTAACAACTGGGACTTCATTTCATTAAAAAAAAAAAAAAACCCTTGCATAGCAAGAGGAACCACAAGCAATGAAGAGACAACTCAAAGAGTGGGAAAAACTTTTTTGCCAGCTGTTTCTCAGACAAAGAACTAATATGTAGAATCTATAAAAACCTCAGTCATTCCCCCTGGAAATTTAAAGAACCAATTCAAAAATGAGTATCTGAAATGAGTAAACTCTTCTCACACGAAGAAGTAGAAACGGCCTATAAATATATGAAAAAATTTTGAACATCACTGGTCCTTTGAAGGATGCAAATTCTGCAGTGCTGGGGTTCAGTTTCACGCCAGAGAAAAAAAGGCTATTGTCAAGAAATCAACCAAAAACAATGTCTGGAGGGTGGATGTGTTTGTAAGGGTAAAAGGAACCCTTCTCCACTGTTGGGGAGTTGTAGACTGGCGCAACAACTATGGAAAGCAGTGTGGAGGTTGTTCAAAACACTTACTAGAGGTTCCTTTTGACACAGCTATTTCCTTTCTTGGTGTATTCCAGAAAGAGTTTAAAGACTCATTCCACAATGATATAAGCACAAACATGTTTACAGAAGCACAGTGTATGAGAGCTAAGTTCACATGCTTACCAAGCAATGAATAGATAAAGAAGATTTTTTTTTCCATAATTGTATTGAAAAACAATACAATCAAATTAGTAGGACAGTTCCAATAATTAATATGGTGCATATTGTTTTCTTACTGGTTATTTGTTGAACAAGACACAAACATGATATTCTGTTTACAAACACTATTAGAAAAGATCTCTCTATTCATTGAATGAAGAGCCTCTGGCTGTATATCTATCTTAACTATTTTGGATCTACAGGATCTACAGATACAAAATGGTCATTCAATTGTATCTCCTTTTTTTGCTTAGTTTTGTCATTTAAATATTATAGGTGTGTGAATTCAGCAAAATATTCCAAAATAGTCCAGTAGTCCATAATAGTATTGGGTTTTCCATATGTTTGGCAATGTTGGAAGTTGTTGACTTCAGTCCTTTACAGCTCAGCATAATAATATGGCTTTATTTCTTATAGTTCATTTTTATACATTTCTGCTGGATGGTTAAGACCAAACTAAAGTAAGACCTAAGTAACAAGAATTGTAACTTTTGTATCTAAGGTCAGTCAAATCCCCTTAGGATTTATCCTGAGACCCTGTACTGCAGTTTGTAGATCCTTTATCTGTGTCAGCCATGTGGATGAGTCATGGCCATTGCTTGACCAGTTTGCTCTCTGTAAAAGCCCGAGAGAATGATTTCTCTCCATGTGCCTTTCCTTAGGCACACTCTACATCATCAATCACTTTCCTGTTTGGCCCCATAATCTCCTTGATCAGAAAATTTGGGACACAACTGAGTTGCATGATGTTATAGTACAGGTTTTCATATGTTCGAGTCTTAATTGACCTCTAAAGATTAGGGCCAAAATGTTGGCTGTCCTTGCAGCTTTTGTTTTTCTCTAATTTTTGGTCTGCAAACTTAGGTTGTTAACACTCCAGAAGAGGAGCTTATTGTTATTACCATACAACCTAGGTTGTTGAGCTTAAACTCAATATCTGTCTCAATATCAAACATCTTAGGCTTAACATGAAATATGTATTTTTTCATCAAGTGTTAAACTTCATGTTAAACTTCAAGTCCCTACAAAATATAACATAAAAAATTTAAAAAGTTAAAATATATTTTAAAAATAGGAAAGAACAATTATATATGTTTACACATAAGTTTAGAAATCAAACCATATACAGCATTGTAGCAAAACAGTCCTGCAACACTCTTTTTCCTATCTCCTGTCTTCATTCACCATTTTTTTTTAATCTACCCAAGACACAGCACAACAGCAATCAGTTTGTCTTGACAAGCATCAAGTATTCAGAAGACCAGAATGACAGGCACTGTAAGCATGAACCTACTATTAGAAGCTGCCATCTTCAATGCAGTTGCTTAGTTCACAGGTATCAGCATATATAGTTTGTCATGGTGATAATCCTTTCAAATTAACTGCTAAATTTAAAAATCTACATAATCTCAGGATTATGCCTCACCCATCTTGTACATATAACTGTAGGGCTTTGACTCTGTCATGTTTCTTAGCTTTTCTCCTTGCTCTCTCTTCATTGTCTAGTCCTCAAGTTCTTGCTTTCCCTTTAATTGTGTTATACTTTTCTATTTGTAATTCTTTTGAGTTCTTATACTAGAGAGATTATACAATATTTACACATGTGTGTCTGGTTAATTCACTTATGAGTATATCTTCAAGTAGCATCCACTTAAATATGAAGGCTTTGAGATTATCATTCTTTATAGCTGAGTAATATTCCTTTATATAAAAACACCACATCTTTTTCATGCATTCATCTGGTGATACTCATCTTGGTTGTTTCCAAGACTTGGCTATCACAAATTGTGCTGCTATAAACATAGGCACACATATATCACTATGATACGATGTTTTCAGATCCTCCAGAAAAATTCCCAGTAGGGGGATACCTGGTTTGAATGGGATTTCCAGTCCTAGTTTTTTAAGGAGTCTCCACACTGATTTCCCTAATGGTTGCACCAGTCTACATTCCCACCAACAGTGGAGAAGGATTCCCTTTTCTCCACAGCCTCTCCATATTTGTTGTTGGTTGATTTCTTTATGATAACCATTCTTCCTGGGGTGAGATGCTATCTCAGTGTTGTTTTAATCTGCATTTCATGGATGGCTAGCAATGTGAAGCATTTTTTCATATATTTACTCACTTTGATTTCATCCTGTGAGAAATGTGTGTTCATCCTGGATGCCCATTTCTGGATTGGGTCTTTAATTTTGAGGGCCCTAATTAGTTTTAGTTCTTTATAAGTTCTAGAGAGCAGAACTTTGTCTGAATATTATTTCTCAAGAATTTTTCCAAATTTGTAGTTTGCTTTTTCACTTTGTTGTTAATTTCTTTTGACGTGTAAAAACTTCTCAATATGAGGAGGAGCCAGTCATTAATACTTTCAAGTGTTACTCATGCAATTTCATTTTTGTTCATGAACTCTTCAAGAGCTCCTCCTATTTTCTCTTCTAGGAGATTTAGTGTTCCTGTTTAATGTTTAGATCTGTAATCAATTTTACCTTTAGCTTAGTGTATGGTGATAGATCTGGGTCAAGTTTTTAGTTTTTGGCATGTAGAGAGCCAGTTTTTCCAACACCATTTGTTAAAGAGGCTATCTTTCTTCCAGTGAGTATGTTTGGCCCCTTTGTCAAAGATCACTTGGCTGAGTGTATTCATAGAGGCCTCTGCATCTTCTAGTCTATTCCATTGATCCTCAGGTCTATCTTTTTGCCAGTACCATGCTGATTTTATCACAGTAGCCTTGTAGTATATTTCAAGTCAGGAATTGTGATGCCTCCTGCCTTGTATTTGTTGCCCAGGATTCCCTTTGCTATTCTAGATCTTTTCTGGTTCCAAATTAATTTTAGGAATGATTTATCTAAGTCTGTGAGGTATGTTGGTGGTAGTTTAATATGGATTGAATTAAATCTGTATGGCAATTTTGGGAGTATGGCCATTTTCACAGTATTGGTTCTTCCTATCCAGGAGCAGGGAATATCTTTCATATTCTGAGATCCTCTATGGTCTCATTTTTTAAGAGTACTGTAATTTTCCTTGAAAAGATCTTTGACTTCTTTAGTTAGATTAATTCCAAGGTATTTCATTTTCCACAGTGCTACTGTAAAAGGTATTGTTTCTATAATTTCCCTCTCAGTGTGTTTGTCTGTGTAGAGGAATGCTATTGACTTTTTTTGGTACTGACTTTGTATCATGCTATGCTACTGAATTTGTGTATTATTTCTAGTAGCTTCTTGGTGGAGTTTTTTGGGTCTTCCAAGTAAAGTATTATGTCATCTGCAAATAGGATAATTTAACTTCTGCTTTGCCTATTCTTATTCATTTTATTTCTCTCTCTTCTCTAATGGCTGTAGCTATTTAATGATTTTAGAACTATATTGAACAGGAGGAGTGAAATAGGACATTCTTGTCTTGTACCAGATCTGAGAGTAAAAAATTTCAGTGTTTCTCCATTTAGAATCATATTAGACATTGGGTTTTCATGAATGGCTTTTATCAGATTTAAGAAGAGGCCTTGTATTCCAATTTTCTGTAGGGCTTTGAACATGAATGAGTGTTAGACTTTGTCAGAAGCCTTTTCTGCATCAATTGAGAAGATCATGTGGTTTTCAGTTTTTGCTCTATCGATATAGTGTATTACATTTATAGATTTTTGAATATTAAACCATCCTTGCATCACTGGGATGGATCCTAGCTGATCATGGTGTATGATCTTCTTGATGATTTGTTATATTCTATTTGCGAAGACATTATTGAGGATTTTTACATCTATGTAAATGAGTGAGTTGGCCTGTAGTTCTTTTTTTTTGTTGCATCTTTCCCTGGTTTTGGTATGAGGAATGATTTTTGGAGGATTGCTTCCTTTTCAACTTCAAAGAGTTTGAGGAGAATAAGGCATATATCTTTCATAAATTTCTTGTAGAATTCAGCTGTAAATACATCAGGACCTGGATATTTCTTTGTCAGTAGTTTTTTTATTACACCTTGTATTTCGTTGGCTGTTATTGGGTTATTGAGTGTGGTTATATCTTGTTGATTTAGTTTTGGTAATTTGTACCTTTTAGGAATCTGTCCATGTCGTCTGTGTGAGTAAAGATTCTCAAAGTAGCTCTTGATAATCTTCTGAATTTCCGCTGGGTCTGTGTTGATTACACCCTTTTCATTCCTTATTGCTTGCATTTGAATTTTTTCTTTCTTCTTTTTGGTGAAGTTAGCTAGTGGCTTATTGATGTTATTTAATGTTTCAAAGAACCAGTTTCTTGATTTGATAATTCTTTGAACTGTTTTCTTTGTCTCAATTGAGTTCATTCCTGCTCTAAATTTCATGATTTATTCTCTTCTTTGGACTCTGGGTTTGGTTTGTTCTTCCTTTTCTAGATGATGGAGGTGCAGCATTAGGGTGTTTATTTGTTCCTTTTGTGTTTTCCTAATGTATGAGTTCACAGCTATACATTTCCCTCTGGCAACTGGTTTCGAGGCATCCCATAAATTCCGATATATTGTCCTTGAATTTGCATTGAATTGTAAATATTGTTGAATTTCTTGTTTAATTTCATCTGTGACCACCCATTGATTGTTGAGTAGGCTGTTGTTTAATTTCCATGTATTTAGGGGGTTTTTCTGGTTTCTTTTGTCTTTTATTTCAGGTTTCATTGCATTGTGGTCAAATAATATGCAGGGGATAATTTCTGTTTTCCTGCATATACTTAAGCATGATCTATGGACAAGTTTGTGGTCTATTTTAGGAAATGACCCATGTGCAGCTAAAAAAATGTATATGGGTGGAACACTTTGTATATGTCCACTAAGTCCATTTGTTTCAAGCTCTTGTTCAGTTCTACTGCTTCTTTGCTAATTATTTGTCTGGTTGACCTATTTTTTTGGGATAAGGGAATGTTAAGGTCTCCTGTTAAGACTGTGGTATTAGATATTAGATTTTTCATGTCCATTAAGATTTGTCTTATATAATTCAGTGACCCCATGTTTGGTGCATACATATTTGTGAGTGTTACTTTTTCCTCTTGAATTTTTCCCCTAACCAGTATACAGTGGCCTTCTTTATTTCACTTGATCGTTCTTGGTTGAGACTGTCTGAAAACAATATTGCTACTCTTGCTTTTTTCTGAGGTGCTGGGGCATGTAGTATTGTTTTCCATCCTTCAATTTTCAGCCTATGAATTTTTTTTATGAGTTAAGTGTGTTTCTTTAATATGCAGCATATTGTTGGATTTTGTTTCCTAATCTACTGTGCCAGTCTATTTCTCTTAATTAGTGAACTGAGTCCATTTACATTGATGGTTATAATTGAAATGTGTTGACTTTTGATTGCATGTCATTTACCTGCTGATGTTTACTTCTTTTTGTCCTGTATTTAATTGTTTTCCCTATTTAGTGTGTTCCTTCTGTTTTTGTTCATGGAGTTCTGAGCATTTTGGTCCCTCTCTAGAACACCTTTCAGTATAGTGTGCAGGGATGGCTTTGTCATCATGAAATTCTTTAGTTGCTCTTTTTCATGAAGTATTTCACTTCTCCATCAAACTTGAAAGAGAGTTTTGCAAGGTATAGTAGTCTGGGCTGGAATTTGTTTTCATAGATGACTTGAAGTACTCTCCTCCATGCTCTTTTTGCCTACATGGTTTGTGAAATGAAGTCAGCCATAATTCTGATGGGTTTTCCTTTGAATGTGATCTGCTTCTTTTCTCTAGCAGCTTTCAGTATATTATTCTTGTGCTGGATTTTTGGGATCTTGACTATTATATGTCACAGTGTGTTTTTTGTTGGGTTGAAGTTATTTGGCGTTCTGTATTCTTCAGTTAGCTGAATGTTGGATTGTTTCCTCATGTTGGGGAAGTTTTCTGCCTTTACTTCTGCCCTTATTTTTTTAATGTCATTTGTATTGATACCATCTTTTTCATTGATGCCTATTAGTCTCACATTGTTCATCTTTGCATCATCTTGCAAGTGATGAATTATTGTTTCCTGCATCCTAGTTGCTTTTAAGAGTTCTTTTCTTACCTTTTCACTAGCTGCACCAGTATCTTCAAGATCTGAAACTCTGTCTTCACTCACTCAAACGATTTTGTGGGCTTGATTGAGATTTTAAGTTCCTCTGTATTTTTTTGACTCTGTTTAATGTGATCTATTTCTTTCCTGTATTGTTCAATCAAGGAATCCATCATTTTTCTAATCCCCTCTATTTTTTGTCAATGTCTTCTTTAGAAGCAGTTATTAATTCTTATACTGCAGAGTTTTTTTCAGTTTGGGTTTCCTCCATATGCTTCTGTATTTGATTCTTTACTTCAGATGCTATAAATTTAGAGTTTTCTTTTTTATTTCAAAAATTAACTCTGCTTTGAATTTCTCTATACCTTTCTGCTGTTGCTTATTTACTTCTGGCTCTATTAGTTCATACATTTCAGCTGAGCTAGTGTCCTCTCCATTTGTTCTAGGTGAGCAGTGGTTTTCCTCCATATGTTTCTGCATTTTATTCTTTAATTCAGATGCTATTAATTCAGAGATTTTTTTAATTTCTGATCTGAGTTCCTCTATACCTTTTTGCAGTTGTTTCTTTATTTCAGATGCTATTGATTCATTGATTTCAGCTGTGTGGTTACCAAGTTGTTCTGTGCTAGTGTCCTCTGCACTTGTTAAGAGTGGGCTTGGGGTCTGAGATTGCATTTTGCTCCTTCTTGTTGCCATAGTGCTTTGGTATGATTATAACCTTAGCTCCTACTGAAATTCGGGTGTAGATCTAGAAAGTTTGAATTTATCCATTTGTGCCTGGCTTGGGTCTGGCTGGTGTGCTCAGCTCCTTCCTGCTGCAGTCCTTGGGAGTGAACCTGCTGTGCCCCTCTGGCAAGATGGTCTGCTCCTGGACTAGCTGGGTGGTTCTGTTCCCTACTCTCTCTGCAAGGAATACAGCTGCAGAGTTTCACCTTAGGCCTGTATTCCAGACCTAGCTGCATCTGAAGGGGACAAGGGGGCTATGGGAGGGGAGAAGCTCTCCCACACACTATCAGGGCCTGGGCTAGATCTGAATCTGGGGGTCCTGAGAACCGGGCAGATGTTATCACTTGGTGGGCATGGAGCAGCAGCGGAGTGGTGTGCGAGTCCCAAGGGCACAGAAGGGGGTCTCTCACTCATGTGGTGTGCCTGGGTTTGGATGTTCAGGTCCAACAAGAAGCAGGGCAGCCAGAAGTTCTGCCACACTCTTGCTTGGGCGTGGGCTCAAGAAGATGAGGTTTTTTTTTTTTTTTTTTTTTTTTTTAATGCAATGGAGTATTATTCAACCATAAAGAAGGCTAAACTTAAGACATTTGTAGGTAAATGGATGCACCTTGAGTCCATACTCTTAAGTGAATCAATAAAACACAGATGTGTAAACATTGCGTTGTTTTTCTGGTGTGGTACCAAAAATGTAAATAAGGACCAAAATGTATAATACACCTTCTTAAGTCAAAAGAAAATATTCAAATGGGAAGAAAAACTATGGTGAGGGGAGGGCTAAATGAAGGAAGAAAGAAATGAGAAAAGAAGGAAAAAGTTGAAACAAGGTTTTTGTAAATAAGGAAGGGGAAAGGGGTTGAAAGGAGGGTCGGAAAAGGGGAAAGAAAAGAATAAAGAGATATGTATAGATACAAATTCCCTATGTTGAATGCTATCATTATGTGTCCTAAAGCATACCAATAACTTGATTAATTTTTAGAAATCTTACATAAAGGGGAAAAAAGGGCTTCCTTTTCCTTTCAAGTGGCCATGATTCCCCGAGGGACCTTAATCATATAAGAATCTGAGTCAAATCTCAACACGAGAAGGGAGGATCCTTAAAGGACACTGTCCTTTCTGAGATAATTGAATATGGTACCCAGGAATTCTCTGTGCCTTATTTTTGAAACAGCCAGAGGGCCAAGTATCAAAAGGAATGCATTCAATACACAACCTTAGAGTGTCTGTGCTGTGAAGGATTGTTTAGGGCTGAGTGGCAACAAGTGACTATCAACATATTCCACAGTGAAGCCTTTGTTTCCTAACTTTTACTGGCAAAGCATGTTATTTTGGACTTCCCTCACCTTTGTCCCTTGGGTCTGCCAATGTCTAACTCCCTGCCCAACAGTTCTACTGTATTAAATTTTAACTTGGGTTTTGGAGAGGACAATCCTCATTTAAATAACAGGCTGAAATCTTTGTTCCTTCCGCCTACTAGCTATATCTTCACTATGTTACTCAGCAGAGTACCTAAGAGACATAATAAACAATGTGTGTCTAGGTTGTTATTTTTCCTTTTAATTTGCTGAGGTTCAGCCATAATGTGGCTTGCTAGGTCAGAACTTCAACAGATCCAAAAGGATCTCTGGAAAGACATTTAAAACATACAATGTATCTAGTGATTCTAATCCGAATGTCTCTTTTTTTTTAGATTTAAAAGAAAAAAACTGAAGTCAGAAAGAAGAGGTGAGAGGCACCTGCAGGCCAAGAAAAGCTAGCATCCTGCCACCCCACTTAAGCCATTTCCTGGCTCCTACCTCCAGACTTCTCTCCCTGGCAGCCTGCCTTCCATCTTTCTCTCTTCTCCAGATTCTGCACCTGTTTTAAAACTGGGTGCAGAAACAGCAAAAGTTCCAAATAGAAAAGAGCAAAACTCAGCATTCCTTATCTCTTTTTAATGTTACCGGGAGCTATAATGAAAAAGTTATTTTTCAGCACACAAAGATAAACTGTTCCAAGGATAAGGTAAGTGTTAGTCATCGCTAGAAAAAGACAAGAAGGAATGTTGATAGAAATACCTTTCTTGTGGTGTTTTTAAAAATAGCTATTGTTTTATGCAAATATATATATATATATATATATATATATAATTCAAACTAAAAGGCAACAAAAATAGTTCTAATTTGTCTAAATTTTATAACCTAGATATAACTACTTTTAAAATTCTGACTTGCTTTCTTCTTGATATGTTCTTAAAACTAAAATAAACATCAGGACACAATATTTGTTGAATTACATTTTGTATAAGTCTTTTCTTACTGAACAGCATGTCATAAATATCATTTTTTAAAGTTCCATGGTATCTGTCAAGTAGATGTACCATCATATATCTTGCCAGTTTTCTATTGATTGACATTTTTTTCTGAGGCTTTTACTATTTCAAACATTTCTTTGCTAAACTTCTTAATACATACACCTTTGTGTAACTACAGTTATCTTCTTGGACACTTTCCTAGAAATGTTTGTGTCAGGCAATTCTTCAATGCTATCAACTAGACAAAAGAATATAATGGCTACTTAGAAAGATGTGCTTCATAGGTGGGTCTCAAAACTGACCAGATTCGCCCATTTGAAAGACAGACAAACCTCAGACAGTGTTATTGTCTGTTTGGTATCTAATGTTTCAATGTTGAGTGTCAAAGCTCTTCAGATCAGAAAGATGTGTGTCAAAACACCTTAGGATCAAGGAGATATACATTGCCAGTTGTCTAAACCAATACCCTTTTTCCTTACTAGCAGTGCCCAGGTAGTTTCAGGCTGATAATGTGTGCAGTTAGAAATACTGTACTCATTTTCCCAGGCTCTTGTCAGTCATGTCTGGCTGCATGATCTGCTGAGGAAATGAAAGTCAATGTCTCTAAGGGGGTTAACAAAATTTTATGTAAGCAAGCTGTATTTGACCTGTGCCCATGCTTTTTCATATTTGTAACAGGCACACAGTTCTGAAGGGGAACAGCCATATTTTAATTGCAATAACAAAAGCCACACACACACTGTTAATAGTGTAGGAGGCCAGGGCTGGCCATGTGCACAATTTATTGGGCAGAATTGGGCTGCCCACTTTTGGATTATAGTGATATGAGGAAAAATGAATCTGTCCTGTATGATGACTTTGTTATTTGAGTTTGAGTCCAATTACTAAATATGCTAAAAAAATTATCACTTATTTAATACTGTGTAGATTATACAGACCCATTAGAATGAGTCTTTCTATTATATAGGAAATGTTTTGATTTCCAGGTGAGATGAAAGTTAGGGATTGGAAATGTCAGTAACAATTCTCTAGTAGACTTAGTTTTTCTTTTAAGCCCTTGCACAATGATTACACATTGCAATTATTGACATTGCACAATTTGGTGTCATGGGCAACCTAAGAGGTATGTACATGAAAATGATAAAAATGGAGCCTCAGTGTAAAATTCAAGTCCTGGTTAGGTAGTGGACACATTCTCCAAACTATTTGGTTTTGCTGTACAGTAATCCATCTTTATCCACAGGGTATAAGTTTCAAATCCCCTAGTAGATATCTAAAACCACACAATCATACATGTGGTATATATCCTACATGTGATACACATATATATTTTTTCTATGTATACATATTTATGACAAAATATACTTTACAAATTAAGCATAATAAGACATTAATAATAATACATACCTAGAAGGGGAATAGCTGGCTTGAATGGGATCTCTAATCCTAATTTTTTGAGGAACCACCAAGTTGATTTCCATGGTGGTTAAACCAGTCTCCACTCCCACCAACAGTGGAGAAAGTTTTCCCCACAGCCACCCCAGGGTTTGTTATTGGCTAACTTCTTGAATATAGCCATTCTTTGTGGTGTAAGATGTTATCTCGGTATTTTTTAAATTTGCATCTCTTGAATGACCAATGCTGTTGAATATTTTTTCATATATTTATTTGCTATTTGTATCTCTTCATTTGTAAAGTGTATATTCATCTCAGATGCCCATTTTTGGATTGAGTGTTTGAATTTTGGAGACCTGATTTTCTTGCTAGTTTGAGAACCTAGAAGAATAATGAAAATCTAAAAGGTACAACAGGTACTGTGAAAGGGAAAGACATTGTTCAGTGGGAAAGAAAAACTGGAATGAAGAAAAGAACAAATGAAGGAAGATTAAAAAAACGTATTTAGGTATATATGCAGAACAGTTTAGATGGTAGTGTTGATTTCGGCTTGTCTTTTGAAAGGAGAAGTTAGTGCTTAATTTTTTTTGACTCTGATTTTTTTTCTTCGCTTTTAAATTTCTTATGACTTCTTTGATTTTTTTTCTTTAAACAAAACTAACAAGTTTATGTCTGATAATCTGAACAACTAATTTGAAGATAGCATTATGTAATACAGCAACCATTGTTGAATTACTATTACTTTGTTTAGTGAAATCTTGTATCATTTCTAATGTTGGTTTTGCTATCATTTTATTTTAAAAAATAAAATAAAAAACAAAATAGAAAATAGAATCAGTAAATAATAATAAAATAAAAAATAGAATAAGTATAACAATATACTTGTATATAATTGAGAATAAGTATAATAATAAAAATTATGTGGCTATTACCTTTCTCTGTTTCTCTCAAAATATCTCATTGTAATGTACATCTTAGCCATTTCAACATGTGGTTGTCTTTTCTTAATAAATCAAGAGCTCTCAGTTTTTTCATAAAAACACGTTATGGCTTCTCTTTGCCATATGCATATTGGTGACATCTCTTTTCTTAGTGATTATTAAGTAAAAAAGGGTTCCTTCACATAAACACTGTGACGCTATGAGCTTATCTGATGTGATGTGATTACAAAGTGAGTAATGGGCAGGTAGTGTGCACAAAACTGGTATGCTAGAGAAAGGAATGATTCCTGTAATAAGTCTAATGGAGTGGACTAGCAGGAATTGCGTCACGCTACTCAGAATCATGCACAATATAAAGGTTAAGAATTGTTTATTTCTGGAAATTCTCACATAATTTTTAGGACTGAAGTTCAACATGGACAAATGAAACCTTGAGAAGCAACTCACGGGTAAAGCAATATTACAGTACTGTTGTTTCTTGCTTTCTGTCATTTACCCACCATCCCAAATCTGTTGAAACTATTAGTTTATGTAGATATTGAATTACTTGTGATCATAGGTGATATATGAGTAGGAAAAAAAGCTTTATGTATTCCAGGTCCCATATTAAGTTAGGGAATAAATAAAAAGTGGACACAGGATATGGAGGTAGGGGAAATACTGGTGACTGTCATTTTCAACAGAGCTTCTCCCTTGCCATTGAAAATGCCTTCCAGTTCCACTGTGGGGAAGCTAAAACAAGCATTTCTTAGTTTTTATTCCTTATAACTGTATCATGATAACATATATCAAGATTCTGAGGCACTTAGAAAGGCTGGTCTTATTTTCTGAGTTGATTGACACAGAAAGGAGGTTAAGATGGAGAACACAGCAGACGAGGAGATTTTAATAAAAGAAAGTCAAAGTCAAGGAAATACTTTTAAGGTCCAGGGAGGAGAGCTCAGCATGATTTATATCATATCAGCTTGAAAGCAAAGGCTGTCATGTGTGCACTGAGGAACTTGTGTTATCTTGAGAAATATTCTCAGTTTAGGAGGTTAGGCTCCCTGGAGTTACTCTGTATTCTTCTAGTCCCCTGGAATAAAAACCATAATATTCCTTAGTTGTTTTCTGTGGTGGCTCACCAAAAGCAGAAAGCATCTGTTGTCAATGGAGTAGGGGAAGCTTGCTTTAGTTTGAAATCGAAGTTATTCACAAATGGGTGTGCTGCTTCTGTTATTATAAAGAATGGTCTATGAATTTTTACCTACATAATAAACCATGCATTTTAAATTCTTTTAGGTTGTGTTCCTAAATCCAAAGATATAGTAGATACCTTATTGAGTTTCTATCTGTCTCCCTTGAGAGTACCTGCTTCCTTGCATGGTTTCCACGTTTCTCATGTATGGGATAGGTTGGGCCCCAAAGCCATGTTTATAGGAGATGAACTTTCTTGTGTTTGGCCACAGGTAATAGACAAGTTCTGAAAAGAATTGGAATCAAGTTTCTCTTTCTGGGAATTTGGAGCTGGGAGAGAAAGATTTCAGTTATTTTCTGCTGAGCAGTAAAATTGTAACCAAACGTGACTTTTACCCAAAGGTGTAAGCCCACAAGAAGAAGTTGTTTTTCAGGAGGAGACAGGAATAAAGTAGAGTATAGGAAAAGAGAAAGAATAACATAGACTGTGAGTTATGGGGGTGGGTAGGAGAGAGAGAGAGACAGAGAGACAGAGACTGAGAGAGACAGACAGAGAAAGACAGAGAGAGAGACACAGAGAGAGAGACAGAGAGAGCGCAACAGACAGAGACAGAGAGACAGAGACAGAAATGGAGAACAGGGAGCTTTCTGGCTCGTGAGTGGTTCCGTACAGCCTCCTCTCACAAATGGCTTGATAGCTTCAGTTCTGTGAGTCCCTGCTCTGTATTCATATACTTTATTTTTGCTAAATTAATCTTAATGGGTATTTTTCCATTATTTAAAATGTATTTTATCATTTCATTTAAGAGACTGGATTAAGTTTTTTTTTTTTTTTTTTATTTACAGGAAGTAAAATTCGAATTGCAAGCTTTTGCTTGAAGGCATCATACAAGGTTCATGGAAAGGCTGCAAAAGAGAGAAAAAATGGCAGACTTTCAAGAAGCTCTGAGCTCTTGTTTTGCTACCAAAGCACAAAAACACAAACAGAAGCTGCTCCAGCTAGTTTTGTGAGAACTCTGGAAAACATTGAAACGTTTATAGCAAGGAATGAAGCAAAAGCAAAGTAGGCAAGGCAGAAGCACTTGAGAAAGGTAGGAATATTTTGGGAGGATTTTGCTTGTCCTTCCTCTATTCCTTTTTTCTTCATGGGGACATTAGAAATGACAGTAGTCTTAAAGTGACAATAGTATGATAAAATAGAAACAGTTATAAAGCTGCTATAGACATGAAAAGACTGAAGGCTGAAAGTGATATCCCTCTAAAAGCATTAGTGTCCCTCTTTCCCATAACAGGTTCTGAAAGGAGCAAATCAGACCTGGCTTACAAATTATTCTGTAAATCTAGGGATAGTATAGACTGAAATATGTCTCCCCAAATCCATATGCTGTAGTCACAATCTACAATGTGATTTTAGACTTGAAGTCTATGAAGAAATAATCAAGATTAAATGAGTTTGGGAAGACCCCCAATTAGATATAGCTGTCGTTCCTAAGAGAAGGAATGAACATCAGATCGTACCTCCTTCTTTTCCCTCTCTATACCATGTGAAGAGATAAGATAAAAGCCATGTGCAAAACAGAATAAAACCCCTCACCAGAAACCAACTGGGCCAGAACCTTGACCTTGGACATTCCAGCCTCCATAAATGTGAACAATAAGTTTCTCCTTTTCAAGTCATTCAGCCTGTTACATTTTGTTACAGCAGTCCAGGCAGACTAACACAGAAGAACTGATTGAAGTGCTATTCTCTGTTTTATTTAAACCAGAGTCTAGGGCAGAAAAGCTGAAAATACTGCAAGATAAAATAACAACTTTTGGGAAAAGATTATTGTGGAAATATAGAGTAGACTGCATAAAGCAAAAGTTAGCCCAGTTTCTTTGGGATGAGGACGTTCAAAAACAGAATTTATGTTCAAAATAAAGCGGAGAAAACTCAAAGCTTTTGCCTTTGGCTGATCTTTTGGCATCAGCAAACTTGATTAATTGAAAGTTAATTGAAGGAAGGCGATTCACAAAGATGGAAAATTTATAGCATTCAAGGAAATCCCTGTTGAGAGCCCTTGCCCAGGCCTGGGGAATGTGTGGGAGAGCTTCCTGCTACCCTGCGCCAGAGGACCTGTCTGGTCCAAACCCAGGCATACCACATGAGACCCCTTTGGTGCCCTTGGGACTGCCCCCCATGACTCCGCCACGCCCACCTACACCTGCCAAGTGAGAATCACTGCCACGTTCCTGAGACCCCCAGCCCTAGCCCAGGCCCTGGGAGAGTGTGGGACAGCTTCTCTTCTCCCATAGCCCCCTTGTCCCCTTCAGATGCAGCTCAGGCCTGGCATACAGGTCTAGGGTAAAACTCTGCATCTGTAATCCTTGCAGAGAGAATAGGGGACAGAACTATTCTCAACAGAGCTTTCCTTGTTTGTTTGGTTTTTTTGTTGTTGTTGTTGTTTTTGTCTGCTTAATTTCCCCAGAGGGGCACAGCAGGTTCACTCCCAGGGAATGCAGCAGGAAGGAGCTGAGCACAGCAGCCAGACCCAAGCCAGGCACAACTGGATAAATTCAAACTTTCTAGATCTACACCCGAATTTCAGTAGGAGCTAAGGTTATAACTACATCAAAGCTCTACAACGAAGGTCAGAAGACAGTGCTATACAAAATGACAATGAGAAGGAGCAAAATGCAGTCTCAGACCCCAAACCCACTCTTAACAAGTACAGAGGACAATAACACAGAACAAACTGGGAATCACAGCTAAAATCAATGAATCAATAGCATCTGAAATAAAGAAACAACTGCAGAAAGATATAGAGGAACTCAAATTGGAAATAAGAAAAAAAACCAAGGAAATCCCTGTTGAAACACCAGCTGAATGCAAGCTAAAGTAAAGAGATTTCAGCAGTCTCATTGTAAAGGAATTCAGTCTTTGCATTAATAGTTGAGGAAAGGGATTAAATGAACTGGTATAGTGTTTCATAAACTTTATCTGGTAGGGGGAGGGAGAATCTCACTTCTGTTTGACACATTATGATAGAATGTCCAGTTAACACACACACACACGCACACACACACACACACACACACATGACCTAAAAGGAACAAGAAGTTATGGTTCTTAAAAGGAATAAAATAATATGACAGACACTCTCCTGAAATAGCCCAGATATTGGGATTCCTGGACAAAAATTTTAAAACAACTGTCATAAATATTGTTGAAGAAAGGAAATAACTAAAGAACACCCTAAAAGTAATGCCTGAACAAAATGAGAACATTAAGAGAGTGATAGAAATTATTAAAAGGAACGAAACAGAAACTCTGTAACAGAAAAAGAATGTAATAACTAAAATGAAAACAAATCCAGGGAAATTGAGAAGACAAAAAAATAAAAACATTCAGTGAATTTAAAGGCCGATCAGTTGAAAGAATTGATTCTGAGAAATGGAAATGAAAAAGAAGGAAGAAATTCACTGTTGGAATGCCAATTCTACTTTGAAAGATACATTTCTTACAAAACTTAATGTTTTTAATGTATCATCCAGCAATGTGCTGCTGAATATTTCTCCAAATGAGTTGAAAACTTTAAACATGTATGTAAGTGTTTTTAGTAACCTTGTTAATAATCGTCAGAATTGGGAAGCAACAGAGATACCCACCAGCAGGTGTGCTGTGGACCACATATTTGTGTACTATTCGAAATACATATGCTCCCAGTCCTAGTGGAGGAGCATGGCAAAGAAAGCAGCCAGGAAGCAGAGCGGGAAGGAAAGAGCCAGTGAGGGAGCGATGTAGGCAGCTGAGGTAGACAGAAGTACTGTAGGCAGAAGACAGGACTAGGCCCTGGAAGGAGCCTGTGTGCCACTGAGGTAAAGATAGACACCCCTGTTGTGGGCCAGACCTGAAGACAAAAGATCAAACAAATGCACGCACATGCCTCCGTAAGGATGAACATCAGGGACTGATATTCTACATAGGTCTTTATCACCTTGAGAAAGCCAGGAACTATCACTAACCCAACCCCCTACAGGAAAAGCCCCTACTCTGTATTCATGCCTGCTTGCTATGTGAGCTGCTTCCCCACTGGATCAAGATTTAATCAATTTTACCTGTAATCTTACTTGTAATCTTATCAGTAGACCATAGTTTTGTCTCACTCACCCCTAGTGAATTCCTGTTTCCCACCTTGGATTCACTTCCCATCATGGCTTTGTTCTCTAAAACTCCATAGAGAAGGCAAGTTCCTTAGCAACCTACTTAGGTCCTCTTCTGTCTCTTTCTTGGACAAAAGCTTTCTTTCTCTCAGTAAATATATTTTGCTCTAATGTATTCTGCTCCTTTGTTCCTGAAATTCATTCTTTAGTTTTAAAGAACACAAACTTGTCTCAGTTATCTTTCAGGTTGGGAATTTCTTTCTCCTGTATTAAGAGGAAGGGGACAGGAGCAAAATGTACCTTTGAAACACATGTTTCCAATAACCTCCAACTGCACTTCCCTGCCCAATAACCCATGAACTTATCAATGAACTAAGTCATCAATAGTTGATAAACTTATGATCTAGTTCGCCAGGTCACACTGCTGAACATTGCTGTATTGGCAATAGACTTTAATGTGTGAGTCTTTGGAGGATACTTTAAATTTAAACCATGACATGCACACTGAGACCTTCTAAACAAGCTGTCAGAAGCCAAAGATAAAGAGAGAATCTGAAAATAGTAAGCAAGCAAAAACTAACACATACGCATAAGCAATCCTAAGTGAGATTTAAGGCCTATTTCTCTACAGAAACCATGGGCTCAGAAGATAGTGCAGTGAGGTGTTTAAAGTAATGAAAAGAAAAACCTCTAAGCAATGAATTCTATACTCAGCAAGACTGTCCTTCAAAAATGAGGTTGTAGTTAAGACCGAGATAAACAAAAATCTATGAAAATTAATTATCACTAGATGTTCTGTGTAAGAAATGCTGAATAAAGCCTTTCAGATCAAATAAAAATGCACAACAATATTTCAAAGCTATGAGAAAAAATATCACTCAGATTAATATATGGCAAATAATAAAAAGTTTTTAAACTTTTTTTACTTTATACAGGATTTAAAACATGTATGAAGATTTCTAAGTTTATTATCGGATGTAAGAAGAATAAAGATGTAATAAAGATACCAATAATATAAAGGGGGGGCATAGTTTTATGTTTTTGAAGTTTGTAGCAATTCAAACTGCTATAAACTGAGGGTGTAAAATACAGTCAGCACGCTAACTACAAAGAAAATATCCCAAAATATGCATGAAAGGAAATGACAAGAAAATGAAAATGCTTCACTACAAAAATCAGCTAACTGTAAAACAAGAGACAGTGATAGAGGACATGGGGGACCAAAAAGGTACAAGATATAAAACTAAAAAAACAGTAAAATACCAAAATTCTTTTTTACAAGCATTATTTCTAATGTAAATATATTAAACAAAGGCAGAGATTACCGGAAAAATGAATAAACTTGATCTACTTCTATGTTATTTGGAAGAGATTCACAATGGATGGAGAGAGACAAATTCAGAGTGAAAGGAGATAAAAAGATAACTGTGAGTAGGACCCAAAAGAGAGGCAGGATGCCTAGGACAATAGCAGGCAAACAAGACTTCAAGTTGAACCTTGTCGTGATGGACAATGATATTATAATTTGTCAAAAGAGCCAATTCGCCAAGAATATATTACATCCATCAGTATGTGGGCTCCAAACAAGAGACAATAAATAAGCAAATATTGACAGAATTAAAAAAAAAGTTTTACAGTATTATTTGGAGTAGAGTACTTATAAAAATAAAAGATCTCCCCAGGGCTACCTTGCTGTCCACCCCTCCCTCGGGGTGTGCTGAGACTACAATTGAGACTGGGAGTGGTGGCATGCTCCTGTAATCCCAGCACTTGGGATTACAGGCAGATCACTCCGAGTCTGATTTCGTAGTGAGACCCTGAACACCCTCTAGACCCTTCCCTAAAATGCAAAAATAAAAAAATAAAGGATCTATGCAGAATACACAAGAAATTTGCAAACTTCAATAGCACAATAAATAAATTTAATGAGCACACACATATAGAATATCTCACCCAAAATACACAGGGTTCATTTTATTCAGTTACTTTAAAATTATTTTTGTTAGTACCAAACAGTTAAACAGAGACAATGGTTTTCAGGTAGAAAGGTCATATGTTTATATGACTCCTAATAGTTATAGAAATGTATATAACTTTTAGGATTACTTTTTGTTGATTTTTGAATTGTATCCTTGATACTTGGAGGCGATTTAACTGAATCTGTAGATCACTTTCAGCAGTGATATGACATTTTAACACTATTAGTTCTCTTGAATCCATGAGCAGAAGAGATCTTTCCATCTTTTAATGTTTTCCTTCAGTGTCATAATTTTCATTGCATACATTTTTTTACCCCTTTTCATTATTTTAAATTACTCTCACAGTAATTTGTTTTTGCCTTTTTTTAGGGTTGGTGAACAGAAAAGCTATCTAGTTTTTATATCATTATTTTGTACACTGTCATTTTGTTAATTCTGATTATCAAATACAAAAATCTTCCTCTATGGCCAGGGAGATAGCTCCTTGGCATAAGGGTCTGCCTGGCAAGTGCAAGGTCATGAGTTCACTTCTTGGCACAAAAATAAAAAAATCAATCTTTCTCTAAGATTTTTGGAGTCATCTAAGTAAGATTATATCATCTGTAACTAGGGATAATTTGGCTTCTTCCTATCCTACTGGTATTCCATTTATTTCTTTCTATTTCCTATTTGCTGTGGCAAAAATTGCAAGTATTACATTGAAAAAGAGTGATGAAAGAGAAGATATTTGTTATATTCCTGGTTTTATAAGAAATGCATTTAGTTTTTTCCCATTCAATATGATGTTGGTGGTGTATCTGTCATACACACCCTTTGTTATATTGAAGTAAGATCCTTCTTGCCTAATTTCTTTGGGGATTTTATCATGAAGTAATAATGAATTTTTTTAAAAGATTTTTTTGCATCTAAGGACATAGACATGTGATTTTTTTTTACTTGTTGTTTTATGTTTTCTTCATTTGCATATGATGAACCATCATTGCATCTCATAGATGAAATCAACTTGGTCATGGCACATGATCTTTTTAATGTGTTGTTGAATTTGGTTTATAAGAGTCTTATTGGAGGCCAGGGATATAGCTCAGTGGCACAGCACCTGCCTAGAAACTGCATGGTCCTGAATTCAATTCCAGGTACAAAAAAAACTTATTGGAGATTTTTACATCCATGCTCATCAAGGATATCAATCTATTCTTTTTTCTATTTTTGTGACTTTTTGTTTTCATATACAACCACTTTTAATGTTGTATACATCAAATGATAACAAAAGACAACTACAACATGATTGCCCCCTCTGGTTCATGAACAGCACACACACAAATCACAGTAAACTAAGTTTATATCCCACCAGCAGGTGGGATGGGTCACTGAGAATATCTTCAAATCTGATAGTCTCATCATTACCCCTCAAAATATCCAATGAAAAGATTGAACTACAAAGAAATGGAAGATTCTGAACCTGCTGTACTGCCTTGAATTTCACTTGTAAGTTTAGAGAAATAAAGAGATCCTGATGTCCATCAGTGTGGAAAAATTCCTTTTATCTTGGTTGAGCTGGAAATTTTTTTCTGATAATTCAAGAGCATGACTTGGTAACAGTTCGTTTTTCACACATGGAAACCTTGCCAAAGAAGATCATGTCATTCAAAAAGCCCACTTGCTGAAAGTTCAGTCACTGGACTACAGTCCTTGGGCTGAGAGCCAAGACCTCTGGCGTCCATCTTCAGTCCTCTCTGAACTGCATGTGCCTTTATTTTGATATCAGAGTGATGTGGTCTTTATAAAATGACTTTAGAAGCATTCTTTACCTTTTATTTCATAAGATTATTTGAAGAGCATTGGATTTTTTCTTTATTTTTCATTTTTATTTTAAGGAAGAAAAAATCCCCCAAAACAAATAACAAGGACAAAGACAAAGCAACATAAAATAAAAATGGTACAGTATTTCAAAAACAGGAACAGAACATTAACAATAGTTGTTGTTAAACATTTATAGCATCATATTTGTTACTCAAGACCAATCAATGAAACATTAACTCTTCTTTCCAATAAGACACTAGAGGGCCTGGGGTAATGGCTCAGTGGAATAAGCACTTGCCTGGGAATGCAGGTGCCTGAGTTCAATCCCTGGTTCTGAGGGGGACAAAAAAAAAAAGACACTAGAAACAACACACACCAAAACAAACAAAATAACAAGGTGAAAGATATTGAAGATTCTTTAAATGTGTGCTAAATTCAGAAGCAGCTCCACTTGGCCCTGGGTTTTCTTAGTTGGAAGACTCTATTACTGCTTCAATATCATCATTGTTCTTGAACTGATTACATTTTCTCATAACCTCTTGGTTCACTTTTAGTAGACTGTATGTGTCTAGTAATTTAACTATTCTAAATTCTACAAATTATTAAAATATACATTTTTAGAATAATCCCTAACAAATGCTTGAATTTAATAATATCTGCTATACATTTCCTTTGGCTCTAATTTTATGAATTCATATATTTATTCTTTTTCTTTTGGGTAGGTTGAATAAGGTTTTATTAGTCTTGTTTATCTTTTTAAGGTACCAATTCTCTGATTCACTGATTTGTTTTTAGTGTACTGTTAGTTCCTATTCCTTTAATTTTAGTTCCAGTGTTTATTCTTTCCTTTAATTTGTTTTGGGTATGGTTTGCTCTTATTTCTCTAAGACCTTGAGATGCATTGTAAGGCTATTTGTTTGACAAATCTTGGATATTCTTATGTAGGAAGTCATAGCTATAAACTTATTCATTGTGTCCCAGAGGGCCTAATTTGTTATGTTTCTATTTGTATTTAATTCTAGAAACTTGAAAGTTCCACTCCCCATTTTTCAGTGATCCACTGATTGCTCAAGCTGTATTTTTTTTTTCAAACTGTATTATTTCAACATGAATTTGTATAGTTTCTATCATTTCTCTTGTAATTGATTTCTCGTTATTCATTCCAATGTGATTGGATAAGATCTGAGAAACTGTTTAATATTTTGTATTTCTTAAGACATGCTTTACATCCTAAACTGTGATCTATTTTTGAGAAATTCATGAGTTGATGAAAAAATATGTATTTTGCTATTGTTGGATGGAATAGTCTATCTTATAAAGCCTACCTAATGTATGATATATCTGACTCTATTGTTTCTTTGTTGATATTTTTGGGAGGGCTGTCTTGATTTTTTTTCTGGTCTCTCTTGGTGAAAGTGAAGTACTGAAACCATTCACTGTGATTATGTTGGGCTTTTAGGTCCTTTTATTACAAGTAGTGTTCATTTTATGAAATTGCATGTGCTTATGTCTAGTACACAGATATTTATAATCACTATATTTTCCTGGTGAGGAAATTTAGTTATCATGTTTCCTGTACAAATATGTAGGGAGCCACTTTGTCTCTTCTGATGAATTTTGGCTTGAGGCCTGCTTTGTCAGAGATTTGAGTAGCAACCACAGTTTTGCTTTCAGATTCCACTTGTGTGGAATAACTTCTCTATCCTTTTACTTTTACTCTTGAAACACATATTTGAGCTGTGTTTCAGATAACGTACACTTTTTAAAATTTATTCACCTGGCTACTTTTACTGCAGAATTTAAAAATTTACATTCAGGAATATTACAGAAACGTGTATTCTAAGCCCTTGTTGTTTTCTTCTTCTAATGTTTGATGGACTCCTACTTGTCCATTGTCTATTGTTCTAATAGGTTTTATTCTTCTTACGCCTTTTGTTTGTTTACCTTCCTCCTCTGTATGATTCCATTAAGTATTTTCAGCTTCCTTTGGAAGGTCTGCCTTCATCCTTTGATTCTTAAGAATAACTTTGCAGGATACAGTAATTTAGGTTGGCAGTTACTTTCTTTCATCATTTGAAATACAACAGTCCATGCTTCTGGGATTGTGTGTAAAAATCTACTCTTATTCTGATAAGTTTTCCATTATACATGATTTGGCATTTCTCTGTTGAACCTTTTAATATTCTTTCTTTATTTTGAGATTTTGGCACTTTAAATGTAATATGTCATCAGTTGCATCATGCCTATTTCAGGTCCTAAATCCTGCCAGAACTTTAATGTCCATTTTGCTCTTCAGATTTGGGAAACTTTATGTTTTTATTTCCCTGAATATATTTTCTGTGCAATTGAAGTATATTCCTATTCCTTTCTGAAGACCTATGAGTCTTAGGTTAGAACTTTTAGTATCACCATAGAGTTCTTATATATCTCTTTGTGGATTCACTCACCCTATTTTCAAGCCTTAATAGATTTTTTTCTTGCTTGATCTAGTTCACTGGTGAGAGTTTCAGGTGTGTGTTTTTTTTTTTTAGTTGGCCTATTGATTTTTCATTTTCAAGATTTATGTTTGGCTCTTTTTCAGAATCTCTATCTCTTTACTGAAATATTTTTTAGACCTTGAATGGTTTTGCTTAATTCATTCAGTTATTTATTTTATCTTCTTTGAATTTAGTTATCATGTTTGTAATCAGTCTTTTAAAAAAAACTCTCTTACATGCTCTTCATGCTGATATATTTGGATTAAGTTATTGGGAAGTCATTCAGTTTTTTAAGGTTATTTTGTTGCGATATTTGTCATGTTTGTATTGTGTTTTTATATTGAGATTTGCACATCTGTTGGAATGGGTACATCTTCTGTTATTATGTAAGGGTATATTTCTCTTTATAGTGTGCTTTAGGTGTATGTCTCAGCATCAAAGCACCCACTCAGATCACTTTTTAAAAAATCTATTTGGGGGCCAGGAAGATGGTTCAGTGGAATAAGCACTTCCCTAGAAAGTGCAAGGGCCTGAGTTCAATCCCTGGTACTGCCAACAAAAAAAAAAAAGGCTATTTAGTACAAGGTCTACAGGGTCTCACTACACAGATCAGACTCATAGTGATCTGCCTGTTTTCAGCCTCCCAAGGGCTGGGATTATAGGCACATGCCAGCATGCCTAGTCTCTTTTGGATCACTTTGAAAGGAGAAAATAACTACTAGTAACACTGACAACTAAAAACCAAACCATATATCAACACATAACAAATGCTTGTTGAGATTATTTCTCCAATTCCACTAACCAGGGAAAGAGAGTGAGTATTCGTATAAATCAGGTTGAAAAGGTAGGCATTTATGATAGTATTTAATAATAGTACAGTACAAAATATATTTCATGAAGAAAAAAGGGGAGAGAATGTGAAAAAAAGACAGGAGAGAAAATGAGAAGAGAAGGGAAGAAAAAAGAAGGGAAGCACAGAAATGGTAAGGGAGAAAAGAAATAGAAAAATCCAACTAAAGATTTTTTAAATGAATAAAATTAACAATTGACAAAATCATCAGAGAGTGTTATTATAACAGAGTACACAATAGAAGTGAAGAGAAGAGTAACAAAAAGTAGACCAAGATTTTTCTTTGTGGAAACTTAAAATTGGAACTTCTACTATTGGAATTTTCACATAGAAGGAGGATTGTGACTCTCAGCCCAGAGTGTCCATCTTGGCTGCAGCCCAACTAGAGTATTCCTTAGGCTGAGGTCTGAGACATCTTTCTGCCCACTGGTGTGTGCTATGCTAAAGTCTCTGTCGGATTTGAACTTACATTGATCTGTTGGGGGATTTTTGGTACTGGGAGATATCAGAGTAGTTAAAATTGGAAACCCTCACCAAAGTTGCCAGCTTGCCTGGGGAATGTTTGGATTATGATTTTTAGTTGGCAGATTGTCAGGGTGAGCGTGGTGCTCTGATCTCCCCCACCTCCACCACCACGAATCTGCACAAGACTGATCATGTTTCCCCTCAGAGTGTTTGAACAATTCTTTGTTTTATGTTTTTATTGCTTTTTTGTTTTTAATGTGGAAGCAACCTTAGGTTACCTGTGCTTGGAAGAATCCAATTTTCTCTACCCTCCAGCCTGCTCTTTCCTTTGCCTGACTGAGCACACATACTGTTGCCCAGAGTCCATGTCACAGTTTTCCTAGGCTTAGGAGCTGTTACCTGGGTTGTGCATATTCTGAGTGTCTGATGAGAAGAGACTGATGGGTCTCCATGATAAAAAATATGCAAGGGCCTCTAGTCTGCTGTGCAACTTGTCTTACCAACAGTTTGCATTCACTATTTTTACTTACCTAGTTTGAATGCAATTTTTTTTTTTTTTTTTTTTTTTGTGGCGGAACTGGGGATTGAATTCAGACCCTTGCGCTTGCTAGGGAAGCACTTACTCAGCTGAGCCATCTCCCTGGCCCCAACTTATCTAGTTTGAATTTATTAATTTTTTGTGAAAGCAGAGAACATATTTATTTATAGATGGCACTAGAATTTCTCTAAAAGGGAAAAATGTCTTTCTTTAGAAAGAAATAAAAAAGCTGATGACAGTTTAAGTAGAAGAAAAACACTCAGTACTTTGGATGCCTGATACAAATCAAATCATCAGAAACAAGAACTAAGCTGCTTTGTCTGTGACCAGGAACTGAAGAAACTTTTGCTGATTCATGGAAGAAGTAAGAGGAGAAAAAACGGAGGATGAAAAGAGGACAGAGGCAGAACAGCCTAGGGAACATCAGGGTTTGGTTTTGACAGAGAGCAGAGGGGCTGTTGGCCAATGAGAGTGAGGCTGCACCAAAGGATGCACATTTTGCAGAAGAGGAATGTCCAACAGCCATATGAAAGATGTTAGAGTACCCAGAATACCATTTGTTTTCACCTTTTCAATGATTTTCAATTAAAGAAAAAGAAATCTGCCTCAGTGTGAAGTGCCACTTTGATAAGACATGATTTTAGAAATTCGTTGATCATAACAGTAGAAAAAGAGAATAAACATGGGAGGCTTTATTCTTTTTTAAATAGTGTCTTCACAAATTTATACATAGTTTAAAATAGTGTATGATGTATAGTAGGCAATATGATATTCCTGATTACTATTTTATCCAAGAGATAGACATAAATTGCTCTATAAATTCTAGTCCAGGTACCCACAATTAGTGATATTCTCAGTGCTCCAACTAGTCTGAACTGCTAAGCAGGGCAAACGCTGGAGAAACAAGGACCTCCTGCCTTCTCAAGTGATGTCTTGGTTGCAGACAGCAGTCTCGGCTCCAACTATATGTCCTTTTCAGAAAATCCACAACACATGAGATTAGAAATCCAGCTAGCCAGCTTCTTACTCCAAAATTGCGATACATGCTCTTCAGTTCCATTACAGTTTTCATGCTTTCCAAGGGATTGACCCACGCCTTTGTTAAGTCACAGCCTGACCTTTCCCTCTGTCCAATTCTGCTTTCTTTTCTTCCTTTTCACATGTGGTCTCAATAAACTTTCTACATGCTATAATATCCATTCTAGAGTATATTTTTTGGGACACCAGCCTATGACAAAAGCCAAAATAAGAGGAGTGATGTTTTCAACCCTTGGGAAATCCCAGCTCCTTTAAAAATATCTGACATTAATGGGTTACATAACTTTCAGTTACCTCTTTTTACCTAAAGTAAGCTCTTCTGCAGGGTAGATCCATTGACATCAATGTTTCACATGAAAAATTCAGAAAGCTAGACCTGGTAAAAGCTATTGGCCTTGTTATCTGTCTATAGATAAATCATAAACATTTCACCATGATAATCAGCGGTGATTTAGACAATTATCATAGCTTTTAATATTTAATTAGAGAATTTTGAAATACAGTCTGTCAGCCTTATCTTTGCTATGGGGAAAACCTCAATAGAATCTGCATGTGTAAACATAGTTTAAGGATCTAGGAAACAAAGCATACTATGGAAAGTATGGAAATTTTTCATGGTTACATATGCTTTTGATATTTGTTTAGGAATTCTACTATCAGACCTCCAATAGGATACCAATTCTTACACAAAATGTGGTTTTATTCTGCCTCTGTTATTCATGAGCTGGTTTTTTGTGTCCTGGTCCTAAATTGTGAAAGGGGATTCATAATATTTGTCTTTTAAAGTGGTTGTGTTAAGGGCCAGCCAAATGGCTCAGCAGATTAAAGCACCTGCTTAGGCAGAGGCAGGGGCCAGGAGTTTGGTCTCTAGGCCTACTGTGCCAGCCTCACTCCTGGGGTGCACTGAGACAGTGATTGAGACGGGGCATGGTGGTCATGAATGTAATCCTTGCATTTGGGAGGCTGTAAACAGGATGATCACTACAAGTGTGATCTATGCAGTGAGACCCTGTAAAAACTGTCCTTAAAAAAAAAAAAGTGGTTGTGTTCGTTAAGTGGTGGGTATTTGCAAAGGGTCCAACACATTCTGAATATTAAGTATATGGAGTTATTTTTATCAACATCTATGATGGTTTGACAAAAATTTTAGAATGCAATGCCTTTGCAATAAATATTTCAATTTATTGTTATATTTTTCATTCCCTACCAGCAAATATTGATTAGAAAATTTAAAGATACACATTATAAAGATATTTATACTGATGTGTGTGTGGTTTTTTTTTCTTTGTCTTTTTGAGACAGGGTCTCACTATGAAGTTCAGGCTGACCTTAAGCTCACTTTGTAGCTCAGGCTAGTCTTGAGCTCACAACAATCCTCCTGCCTCAGCCTCCTAAGTGCTGGGATTACAGGCCTGCATCACCACACCCAGCTGCTTTTTTTTTTTTTTTTTTAATCTGAGGGCCAATTATCTCTAAAAAAATGAGCCAGATGAGATGTTTTCTGAGTTCTTTACCAATAATTAAAGTCTCAAGGGTCTGTGGATTGGGATGACTCTGCAAAAATAGAAGCTCCCATTTTTGAGAATTTGCTTTCCATTTGAGACTTTATCTATCTTTGATAAAGATGGATATGTGCCCATAGAGCTATAATTCAGTGTCTTCTTGAATAGCAATCTACTTACAAAAATACAGACTCTTCTTTTATTATAACATTGTTTGTTTAAAATATTCATTTGCGTATAGGAGTTGTATCAATTATATTATTACAACAATGGAAGTTACTGCTCATTATTTTTTACTAGTCTTAATAGTTGTTTAAACTCTGTCAAACTGGTTTATTGAAGATCATTACTTTTCTTTCAACATTGACTATCTCTTCTGATTAATATTATCTTTTACACAGCAGCTATATCATCTCTTCACACAAGTCCTGGGGGCTAATTTCTCTGGTATGGTTCCTGAGGCTGCTGTAGACAGGTACTTGGACACAGGCCCTTCTGTTTCATCTTTCGTACCTAAGAATGAGTTACATGCCTGTGCTTACCCTTTGGAACTGATTGAAAGTCACACCTGACACTTGAGTTTGAGCTAGACTTGACTTCTATTTTGCTAAATGGAGCCTGAGTTGCATACAGATGGACTATCTTATTTTTCTGCCTTTCTAAACATCTGACTATATATATCTTCTTACATCTTACTACAAAGAGAAGTCTGGCCTCCTTTTTCATGAGAGACAGGGTGATATTCCTTGCTCTACATCAACTATTTAATATACCCATTAAAACATTGCCAATCAATTGCCCATTGTGCTGACAACTCACTACTCTTATGGACTATTGGACCATATTGGGCTATTTTGCTGAATTCAAGTACCTACAATCTTTGGATTGGCATCAAGTATGAAAGGGTCCTTTAAAGTCTTGTCTAAATATAGCATCTCTAACTGCAAATGAACATCCATCTCTGACAAAACAAAACAAAAAAGGGAGATATGTTATAAGTGACAGAAGCTAGGAAATTGATCAAATGTGTAGGACTGGGCCTCAGTGCCTAAAGCAAGCTGCCTCAGTCCTGAAATAAATATCCTCTCCAGTTAAGGTCAGCTATTAGTCACTAGGCAACATGCCATGCCTTGCTAACTTTGCAAAAGTATAAATAAAGGACTGCTTTGTTGTAAAAGAAAAGAAAGAAAAAATATGCATATGTATACACAAGATAGGATAGATACACAGCTACTTTCTCTTGGTTCATTGAGAAGAAAGGTTTGTACTAATATTCTTCAGAAAAGATATCATGTCTGCATCTTGTCCTCTGAATAACTACTATGAAGACAACAATATGCAATGCATTAATTATTATAACTGTCATACTAATTTATTTTGAAATTGTTTCAATGCTAATTATCTCTTTTCTCATTAAAATGAATGAAAAAGTAACACATATATATGAAAATGACATATAAATTATATTGGCCTAATGAATTGGCCTAAAAGATTATGATAATTCTTTTGTGAAAGGAGTTATCATCAAATCTGTTGCTCATAGTAACATATGTAGTTATGTAAGATTGGACATATGATTCCATATTACTGCTTGCTTTCCAGAAATCTTAAATTTTTGCTCTTGTCTCTCTTGTTTGATGATAAAAATAAATAATATATCAAGCATTGTGAATCAAATATTCTTGTTTTGAAAATCTATAACACATGTATTGTTGTGTTACCCTGTTTCTGTCTTTGTTTCTGATTTTTTTTGCTTTTTGTTTTTACTTTTAAAAATAAAATAACATTAAATTAAAAACATAGTGTTGCCATGTCTTAAATATTTATTCAAAATCTGAGCTAACCATGATGGTGCAATGTACATTATCTCAATTACTTTAGAAACTAAAACAGAGGAATCCTATATTACAGACAAGTCCAGAAAATTTTGAAAATGCCTGTCTCAAAATATAAATACAGAAATAAACTAAAAGAAAATTATCAATGAAGATAATGCTACCTGTACCCTTATACATTAGATGTTGTCATGATTATACCTGACCAGGAAAAGGCCAAGGGTTTGAGCTAATGGTAGAAGTCAGACGAGGAAGTAACCTGTATAAAGACTGAAAGATCTAGATGGAGGGTAAGGCAGTACACACAAACGAAAGAGCAAGAAACAGAGTTCAGAAGAACCAAAGTTACATTTCCATGAGGAAACTGGAATTGTGGTTCCTAAATGGAAACTACAATGGAAAGGAGGTGTGGAGTGGTCCTAGGGGTGAGAACACAGTGGAGCAGGAAAGAAGTGAGGAACAGAGTAAGGATCAGGGATTTTAACTATGTACAAATGTTATTGCTTCTTATGTACAAATGTTCATTGATTGGTGATGGTACCCTTTACTTTTGAAACATAGACTTCTCTATCTCTCAATTTATGAACATGGTTGGATAAAAGTCTTCGTAAGGTGTGAGGAAGAAAATGAAAGAGAGGCTGCGTTCCACTTTGCCAAGCTAAGAGCTTCTGAAAGGCTAGTTCCTTTTTCTTCCATTATACCTTGAGTGTGTTTTAATGAACTGCTGATGACATTGTTTATATAGGAAAATGCAATCACTTTAAAATAAATTTTTGGAACACAGTCTCTGTGGAGACATGAACCCTTTCCTAGTTTACTAACCATACCTATCAAACAATTGCAGATAAAGAAAACTCAGGTGGAAAACAGTGACTTCCTGAAGGCATTACGATCCAATGAAGCCAGCATTAGAATTTCATGCATCTTCATTTAGTTTCTAAAACTTCCTTTTCCTTAAGAGACTCCTGGGAGAGGACAGGAAAGGAGGAAACCAACCATCACAGTCCAACAACAAGACCACTTTCTCTGCTGCCTTCTGCTTTTCATGTTTCTTTCTTTCCCAATCTATTTGTCTCTGCTGCTTTGTTTTTTCTTTTTTGGTCTTTTCTATTTTCTTTGCTTTCTGCTCATTGACTACACTCAGTATTTGGTCTGCTTCTTTCTAGTCTTTTCCATTTATTTTTCAGTCTTACCTTTTATACCTACTCTCCTACCAGAGGAAATAATGTTATTCCATGAAAGAAAAGTTCTTGACTCTTTCTGTGTCAAGCATTGTGCAAAGCAACTTAGACAGTTTTTGACCTCCAAGAGTATATATTCTATTGAGTCACGGCTGTTATTTTATAACAACTTCATGATTCCTTTTTCTTTTCAATCCCATTAAAAATTCAGTAATAGAGATGAATTGCTCCCTTTCAGAAGTTCATAAGTCACTGACAAATTTTATCTGAATACAGGTTCAGAAGAGTCAAAAACTCCTTGAACCTTTTAAGGGTCTGTAACTTGAGAATCATGCTGTGTGTCTTAATATATTTTTCAGGTCGGTCAATTTGAAATAGAGAGTGTATCTTGAAACATTCTTAAGATATAATTAATTTAAATTCATTTTATTAAGAAAATCAGTAACCCATATAATAGCCTTTTTATGTGATGAGAAAAAAAGAGGAAGAAATATTAACAAGTTACAAGTACATTATTGAGAAAGAACAAACTTTTATTGAATGCCTGCTAGACACACACATAATGTACAAATATAGAAATAAATTTATTTTCATGTACATCTACATAATATAGTTATTGGAAAAATTATTTGTATGCTTTTATGTATATATAGCTATCCCTCAATGTCCCAGAGAAATTGGCTCTAAAATAGATGGAATCTCTGCATATCTTCCCATAGACTTTATTTTCCTTATTTTATTTTATTTTCCTGTATTTTAGGGAAGGGTCTACAGAGTGTTCAGGGTCTTACTACTAGATCAGACTCATAGTGAATCTTCTGTTTATAGCCTCCAAGTGCTGGGATTACAGGATTACACGCGTTTACCACCACTCCAATCTCAATTGCCATCTCTGCATGCCCCAGGGGCAGGGCCAGTATGACGGGCCCTGGGGATTGAACCCCTGGCCCCTGCACCTGCTTGCAGGCACTTTAATCTGCTGAGCTATTTGGCTGGTACTCTTCTCACATACTTTCAATCATTGGATTACTTATAATAATGAATATAATGTAAATGTTATGTTCTCCTTGGTAGAATGAATTAAACCAAGGAGAGTCAGGTATAGTGCCACAGAGTAGATAATTGGAGACTGGAGAACTTTCTCCCCTCTTCCACCTTCTTCCATTTAATTTCTTTTCTTTAGAGAAGAGAACAGCAGTCTATCTCAATGTGTACAGAGGACTGTAAGACATTTCAGAGAGGTGTAATTTTACTTTATTCATCAGAAAAATATTTTAGATCTATGGTGTGAGGGTAATAAGCTTGAATATGTCAATTTTCATTTGAAAAGAAATACTACAAAGTTAATGCAACAGTAATTTGAAGAAACCATTTTCAATTTAGCAATCCTCCAAACATTAAAGGAAACAATTAGAGGCTCATGAAATCTAAAGGACAATTTGAAACATGCCTAGGAAGAAAATATTATAATTTTAGTATAGAGGCAGTTCTAAAATGAAGTCTGAATTTAAAGGAAATTGTTTTATTGAAGAAATAGCTAATAAAATCTAGCTAATGAAAGAAGTCAGAATTTGTAAAGGTTTGAAGAAAATGAACGCAATATTGGAACATGAGTAACTCTGAGATAGAAGCTGATTATATTTAAAAAGAATAACTCAGGGAAGTTAATAAGTACTTAACTAAGTTGAATAGAAACTCTATTGAAGGTGAGACCAATCTTAGAAGCCAGTCATGGCAATAGGATGATGCACAATCCCTTACTGTGTTACTTTGATTTATGGGTCCTTAATTTAAAAATGAACCCATCTTGCTTGAGGTCAGAGCCAGATCATGACACATAGTCTTTTGAATTTCCCTAAATGTTTTCCTAAAACATACTGAAAAACTAGATAGTAAAAGTTTTACTCAGCACGTCCTCTGCAAAAACGACTGGAAAACTTTGCCATGAATCTCAAAACAACAGTGACTTTTACCCCACCCAAACCACAGACAACAGCAGGATGCATTCAGGACGTGCATGGGGTAAGCAGGCAAGCAGGGGGTATGGGGAGGAAAGATCAAGAGTATTGATGAGAATGCGGACACCACCCCTTAGGCTCAACCAGTGAGATTCAGAAGGAGGGGATCTCATCTGGAGTGGAAGGCACAGCAGGTAAGTATTGGAAGAAAATGATGTAAGGAGAGACCTTCGGGTTCTGATTTATGGGTGAGTAAAATTAAAAGATCCCAGCCATACGGTAAGGAACAGAGTAACTTAGGCTGGCACCAAGTCATCCTATAAAGGGAGTTCAGATTAAGCAGGACAAGAACTCTGAAAGTAAGGGACAGAAAAGGAATAAACATGGAGATGTGGGGGGACAGGGAAGATGGCTCAGTGGAATAAGCTGATAACATGGAGAGGTGGGATAGAACTCCATGAGACGCACATCCTTGAATGTATGTGTGACTATACAAGCACAGATTATCTATCTATCTATCTATCTATCTATCTATCTATCTATCTATCTATCTATCTATCTATCTACTATCTATCTATCTATCATCTATCTATCTATCATCTATCTATCTATCATCTATCTATCTATCTATCTATCTATCTATCAATCATCTATCTATCATCTATCTATCTATCTATCTATCTATCATCTATCTATCATCTATCTATCTATCTATCTATCTATCTATCTATCTATCTGCCTATCTATCATCCTGTCATAATATTTCAGAAGGAGTTCTCAGGGGTTCCAGGGTTGAGCAACACACCCCAACCCCAGGGGAGCTATTTCTGAAAAGTATAGAACATCTGATTTTGTTAATACAGAAACAATGCCAAAAATGTTATTAAAGCAAAATGAACTAACTAAATGAACCAATGAATAATTAATGTGTATCAGAAAAATGTTCAAACAGATGGAAATTAATGTAACAAACTGTCAGGAAGAAATTAAGAAAACAATAGCGTATTTTAGCATCAAGAAACTCAGAAATAAGATGGCTAAGTATAAGTTAAAGATTGTTATAATTCAGAACTAGTCTGAGTTACTGTAACAAGAGGATTGGTCCATTTTCAATTTACTTTTCTCTAGGACCAATTACAAGATGGTCCCTCTTTCCTGGATAGCTCTGAACTCCAATTTTTTTCCTCCAAGGTCTTGACTGTACCAAAAGTTTTGCTCAAATTTTCATCTTTCAGGCATTGTTCTCAAATTCTTCAAATATAAAACCAATGGCACATGTCAGATACAACCCTGGAATCCCCTTTTTTCTGAATCCTGGCAGTGTAAATCCTCAGTATCTGAGTGGCTTTTCAGTACCTTCTAATTATTCTGAAGCAGTTTAGCTGAAAAAAGTCACATTTATTAAAAATTTGTTAATTTTTTACATCATAAAGCAGTGGAGCAACATATTTAAGATTGTAAGTGACAGAATATATTAACGATCTTTAATACACCTAAATTTATTTCAAAGTGTAAAAGCTACAAAAGTTATGTATTATTATTCCCTGTGAGATCAACCTAGAAAACAAGTTTTTACCAAACATGACATGCTTCAGCAAATTCCAAAGACATAACATTTTGCCAATAAATGTTATTTGAACAAATGGATACATATATGAACACAAGTAGAAAAATAAATTAATGCATTTCAAGATATGCCTGGAAAGAAAAAGGAAAGATTTGTGTGTATTACTGATAACAATAGAATATAGAACATGAAATCATGTAATGTTAGTTTTGGGAGCTAGTGATGGTGGTGCATGCCTGGGGTAATTCAAGCACCTAGGAAGGTCACAAGTTCAAGGACAGTCTGGAGTATATAGCCAGTTTGAGGCTAGCCTGTGATATATAGAAAATAATTAGCTAAAAGAAAAAGATAAAAAAATGTTAGCTTGGGGAAATTTTTTTTGAGTTAAGTAACTTTTTATTTTTAATGGTACAGGGTTTCACTATGCAGCTGGGACCCATTGTGACCCTCCTGCTTTCAGCCTCCCCAGTGTTGGGATTACAGGTGTGCTCCACTGCACCCAGGCTTAGTGGCTGGCCCAGTGTGCCTGGGGTGGGGGCCGGTGGGGCACTTGGTGCCCAGGATGGAACCCTGGTCCCTGAGCTTGTCTAAAAGGCACTTAGTCCACTGAGCTATCTTGCTGGCCTTAGGTTAAGTAATTTTTACATCCTTATTTTTTAGATAAGTAAACTGTGTCTCTGAGTATTTTGCCCAAGATGCACAGATGGTCCATGGCTGAGCCAGGAAATAGATCTAGAGTTTTCTGATGCTTATGTGAAGTTCTCTTTGAAAATGTATTTACTGACATTAAATACCATCACTTATTTTCTCCCTAAAATAAACAAATCCCTTCCTAGTATTACATAATAAAATGCTTCCTGGGGTCTAAATCATTTTTTTTCTAAATTAAAAATTTATAATAATTTGTTTCTTATAAGAAATCATAAAAAAACTACTTATAACCCTATCATCAGTAAAACATGTGATAAACACTTTATTTTTTTCAGAATTTTCTAATTCTTTGAACAAATGTGCATTCATATGTTTAAAGCAAAAATGGAATCATATACCCATATTGGTTTGCAATCTTTTTCACTAATATATTGCAAGCATTCTTCAATATCAATAAATATAGAGCTAATTACAAAGAAACTTTTAAATAGTTTTGTTTGTTTTTGTTTTTTTATTTTTAGGTGGGATTTTTTGGCACCAGGAACCAAACTCAGGACCTCATACTTGCCAGGCAGGTACTGCGCCACTGAAATAAATCCTTGACGTAGATGGATTTTTATATGAATAGAAATATAAATCTGATGTTATCTTCTAATTTATATCCCTGAACAGCTCATAAATTCAGTTTATTTAGTATAATTTTAAATAGTTTGTCTTTATCTACTGCTAAGTTATGCTGTCCCTTAGTATTTGATTGGCATAAGTTTTGAATTTGCAGCCTTTTGGCCCATCCTAAAATGTAGTCAGTGTCATCAGATGGGGTTTCCTATCTGATAGGAAAGGAAAGGAAAAGAAAGAAAAGGTAAGGAAAGGAGAGCAAAAGAGAAGGGCTGGGTGCTTTGAGGAAAGCAGCCATGAGTAGGTGTAGAAGTAAAGATGCACGCATACTGTGTGCTTAGGTGCCAAGTCTCCTAGGGAGATGCTACCATGAGGCCAAGCTGTGGAGAAGAAAGGCATGTTCATGACCTGGGCTGGAAAAGATGCAAGGAGCAACTCAGCCTGGCACCTTGGAGCTGGGCTAGGGGATCACCACATTGACCTTCTTCTCCTATCAGATCTTCTTCACATCATATCAAACATACCAACAGGCAACCATTTCTCCAATAAAATATCATTTCCATATAATCTAATGAAAGCTTAGCTGCAATTGACCACTTGACTTAAGACAATGTCCTCTGTATGCATTTAATTCAGTATTTGTTAATTTTGGTTTTTTTTCCTTTGTGGGCCCAATAACTTATTTTCTTTCAGGCATCAAGCCAATTGGCAGGCCCTTAAAATGCTTGTAGGTCTGGGTGCTCTGCTTATACCACACATGGAAGAGCCAGGAAAGTTTTGAAATCTACATTTGAGTCCCTCTATCATATAGTACTGATTCCACTGTATCTTTGGCATTACTATGACCAGGGACTCATGTCTTTTAGATGTGGCAATACTGTATGTGAAGCAAAGCCTAAGAAAATCACAGTTACAAGAACCTCTGCTGGCAGAAAAAATGTGAAAATTTAAGTAATATAATTGAACCCAGTGTCTTTGTATAAACATACGGAGAGAATATTTAGCTTTTGATCAGTTCCCTAGAAGGGATGATCAGGAAGACTACATTTAATCAATCATAAAAGCTCAGGTTTTCTTGTATTAAATATAATCTGTTTTTTTTTTTTGTTTTTTTTTTTCAGAACTGAGAATTGAACTCAGGCCCTTGCACTTGCCAGGGAAGTGCTTATTCTACTGAGCCATCTCCCCTGCCCTTAAACATACTCTTAATCTAGAGTAAATCAACTGGAGAAAAAACAAACCATTCTTGTTTTTGTAGTGAATGAAGGCTGGCATTGGTTTGGATATTATTTGTATTGTATATATGACTGTTGGGTGTTCAGCTCAGTTTGCACAGCAAAGGACCCCTGGTGGTGCACTGCTTGAATAAAATGTTCCTGCTCAGGCACTACAATCAAGTCATTAAAAAAAAGTATTTCATCTTTCAAAAATAATATTGTCTTAGTTACTCTTCTCTCACTGCTAGGACAAATACCCAACACCCAAAATGAAGGAAGGAAAGGTTTATCTACCTGATCGTTACTGGAGGTTTCAGTCCAGACTCCTCAAGCTCCAAGGTGAAATGGCACATTGCAGAGGGCAGCAGTTTGTGGCGGTGGCAAAGAGCAGAGAGCAAGTGGAGGAGCAGCAGCAGCAATGGTCACAGAGAGGAAGTCTGCCTCTCTTAAGTTGCAATCAGGCTCTCTGCCCTAGGCTGGGGGAATCCAGCACCCGTGGTCCTAGCAGCAATCACACCCATAATCCCAGTGGATCACGAGTGAATCGCGCACTCCAGAAGCTGTTCCATGACTGCATGAGGTTTTGGGGGGACACCTACACACAAACCATAACATTCTGCCCCTAGGTCCCCCAAGACTCATGCACATCCCTTTGTGCAAAAGACATTATATTCCACCTCTAAGAGTTGTCAAAGTCCAAACAGTTTCAACATTGCTGAAAACTCCAGGTCCCAAGTCTCCTCTAAAGGCAAACTCTTAGCTGTGAGCCCCTATACAAAATAAAAAGTCAATACTTCCAACAATCAATGGCACAAGATAAACATTACTATTCCAAAAGGTACGCACAGCAGGTACCATGCACTGGGACAAACAGAAATTCAAAAACCAGCAGGGCCAACATTAAATCCTGTTGATCGCTGTGGAACATCTAAAATAATCTGTGGCAAATTGTGAAATCCAAAGGCCTTACATGACTCCACCCCTATGGTACTTCTGGTGGTAGCTCCCATGGCTTCTCTCTTAGGCTGGCTTTGCTCCTTCCTTGCAGTTTCTCTTAGATAATCCACATTCCTGGCTTTTCCAGACTTCTGGGGTTTCCACTGAATAGGCTTCTCACTCACAGCTTCGCACACTGCCCTCCCAGGGGCACACTGCCTGGCCTCCCAGGCCTTCTTCTGAAATCTAGGTGGAAGTTTTCTTAACTCAGAATTCCTGCATTCTGAATGCACCTAAAACCAACTTCACATGGATGATGCCAAGGTCTGTTGCCAGCTGGAGCAGTAGCCAGGCTTTCTTCTCTTTTAGCTGTGGGCGTTGATGCCTGGATCACGGAGTACTGTGATCCTGATTCTGAGAAATAAATTCTCCATGCCAACACCATTCTGGAACCTGGGGCCCTGCGGTTTTCCCCTCAAGGAAAAGTCCCTCACCCTTGTAATTCTGGGGCTGCCTTTAGCAATGTCTTCAGGCCATCCTTTTCATTCTCCTGATCCTGCCCAGCAATGGAGATCCTCTCAGCTCTACCATTGCATTCCACAGCTTTAGTGGAGCTTCCCTTCTGGCCAAACTCACAACATTTTAAACCATCCTGCTGGGCTGTTTGCTCTTGATTCTCAACATAAATCTGGCAAAAAGCCCCCAATAACAGCCATGCAACTCCCTCAATATTTGGCTGCTTTCAAATTTCTTTTGAAAGATTAATCAGTCCACTATACTTAAACTCACTCTCACAGAAAGTCTCTGGACACAAGCAAAATGAAGACAAAGATTCTGCCAAACAAAAACACAAATCATCTGGAGTCCACCAACCAATGCAGTCCTTCATCCCAGGAGAAACTTCTCCAGCCTGGTCTTTACAGGCAGGCTTTCTATCAGTTTTCTGGTCTTCTAAGTTCTGACTAGAATGTCCCAAATAGAACAGCTAAAGCTGTTCCAGCTTTTCTCAAGTAGACAGCCTCTCTAAACCTTTCCTATCTCTTCCCATAAGCCATTCCCAAAAGTTTTTAATCCATATGGCCAAGCTTAGTCACAGCAGTGACCTCACTTCTCTGATACCAAATTCTGTCTTAGTTACTCTTCTCTCATTGTTGGGACAAATACCTGACACACAAAATGAAGGAAGGAAAGGATTATTTAGCTCACAGTTACTGGAGATTTCAGTCCGTACTCCGCAGGCTCCAAGGTAAACTGGCATGTGGCAGAGGGAAGTCCTTCACGGTGGGGGCAAAGAGCAGAAAGCAAATGGAGAAGTAGTAGCAACAATGGCAACAAAAAAGTCTGTTTCCCTTAAATTGCATTCAGGTGATTGCCCCAAGCTGGGGGAAGCACTCACACCCATAGTCCCAGCAGCAATCCCACCCATAATCCCAGGACATCACGAGTTAATCACAAGCTCCAAAAACTGTCCCATGGCTGCATGAGGCTTTGTGGGGACACCTATGTGCAAACCATAACAAATACCTACCTCAGAGTTGTCACAAAGACATTGTTATATGTGTGATGCATAAAAAATCACTAGGTGCTAAGCTTGATGATTGTTAAATTCAGAAAACATCAGTTGTTATTAGTATCACTTCCGTGGCCCCCTGAATGCTGCTCAGCACTATGAACCACCCAGCTAGTTTTAAATATTGCCACACTGAAGAAATATTTTAACAGTACATGGGAAGTTACACACATATTGAATAGGATATGGATTATTTTTGATAATGGTCATGATCTTCGCTTCACATGAAGGATTGGCAAACTCCAGTCTGTCATTTGTTTCCATGTGGCCTACAAATTAAGAATGGTCTTCATGCATGAATATATGGGAACAAAATCAGAAGAGATATGCAGGTGATAAATCTGTACATACCAAGATTAGGACTGTATTAATAAGCAATGATGCTGATCATCTTTTAATGTGCTCAGGGTTCCTGGTGAGCATCAGCCTTCTGAGTGGGAGGTCTCCAAGAGCAGTGGAACCTACAGGGAAACTTAAAATTTCTCTAGGCTCCCACCGTGCAGTTCCTGGGAGCCAGTGTGCTAGAGAGATCCCTGCGCACCCAGTAGCTCCAGGAACACAGAGTTAGGTAGGCCGCCTCCACTGGTCGCAACAGAGGGTACAGAGCAATACTCATCGGAATTTATTTAATTGTGCATTGTTCTGGACAGTACCTGGACTCCACAGTAAGCCTCTAGGCCCCACACCTTCTTCTAAATTAGGCCCTGAGGCACAAAAGGGCTCTTCTTTTCCTGAAAACACAATGCTACTATCGGAAAAGGTCCAGAACTTAGAAAATCCAGCTCATCCTCCCTGAAGGATAAGAGGGAAAGGATCCAGAACTTAGAAACATTCCAGGAGAAAGAACTTCATTCACCTCTCTCAATATTCTGCGTGTGTGTCCATGCATGTGTGCTTACATGTATGGATTCATGTGTGTATGCGCATGTGTCTGCCTTTTTTCCATAATTTTATTGAAAAACAAATATCAATGAGACAGTTTCAAATCAAATTATTTGAACAGATTCAATAATTAATATATTACATATTATTTTCAGGAGAGGTTTTATTTTATTTTTGTTTTTGGTGCCAAGGACCGAACCCAGGGCTTCCAGCTTGCTAGGCAAGCATTCTACCACTGAGCTAAATCCCCAGCCCCTACATGTTATTTTCTTAGTGGTTATTTGTTGTGCAAGGTGCAGACATCATATTCTTTTTACAAACACTATTAGAGCAGATGCCTCTATTCATTGAATTAAGAGAATGTAGCTGTATACCTATCGTCCTTTTTTTTTTTTTTAAGGGAGAATTATAATACAGGTTCAATAGTTAATACTTTTTCATTGTTATCTTCCTAGTGGTTATCCATAGTACAAGAAGCAGACAGAATATCCTGTCCAAACACTGTTAGTGCAAATCTTTCTTCTCATAGAATTATGCAAAAGTAGCTGCATAATACAGAATGGTCCTTCCTTTGTATCCCTTTTTTTGTTTAGTCCTATCAGAGATGGGTATTCTATTGTCATTCAATTATTATAGGTGCTTGAATTCAGCAAAATATTCCAACACAGTCCAGCATTCCATAACAGTAGTGGGTTATCCGAAGAAGTTGTTGACTAGAGGCATTTACAGTTCAGCTTATTATTATGGTTTTATTTTATATACCTAGTTTTTATACTTTTCTGTTGGATGGTTAAGACTAAGATAAAGCAAGACAAATGTGTGGCTTTGTCCCTGACCCGTGCGTCTGCCTTTCTTAGAATCAATTATTCCCTCTTCTTCTTCACTAACCAACTATGCTACTAAGGCCATTATTCTAATTGAGAAAAATTGAAAAAGGGCTAGAACTTAAGTAATATAATTGAACTCAGTTTCTTTGTATAAATCATAATGAGAGAAGATTTGGAAATTGGCCTTATTCCTCAGAGAGATGATCAATTCTACTTAATTGTTAAATGGAAGGCCACATTTAATCAATTATAAATTACATAACTTTGTCACAGTAGTGTATAGACGTAGGTGAGGCTTTCAGTAATAAAGCTAGCATGCTGGAAGTTCCTTCTACCCAGTTCTGGGGACTAAACTTCAGATATTTTCGGTGAGTGATTTATTTTTAAATTTTGAAAGAGTCCCTAAGTTTCTATATTGCCGAAGATGGGCTTGAACTTTTGATAATGCTGCTTTAGTCTCCTAGAATGCTGGGAAGACAGGTGTGTACCACCATGCCTGGCTTAGCATGCTGGCTTCTTACATGAGAAACATAGTTGAAGACTACAAGATAAATGAGGGGGTGGAGAGATGGCTCTGTGGAATAAGCACTTCCCTGGCAAGCACAAGGGCCTGAGTTCAATCCCCAGCTCCAAAATATAAAAGGTAAATGAGCTTCTTGCTATTTGGAAACTGAATAACTTCAATTAAAAAAAAAAAAACATGCTATTATCAAAATCTTTACTTACACGTAATTTTAACTGACATTTTCCTTGGGAAAAATGTGGAGACAGAAATACCACATTTATTTACAAAAGAAAAGTGAAATGTTGCAATCAGCACAATAAAAAGGGTATTTCCATGTTCAGGCACCAATTCAACTTAATTAAAGGAAATCAAGTAGGCTACTAGTTACACTAAGCAATAAAATCAAATGGTAAGCAAGGTCAAGTACTTAGAAACAAATGATCTCAAGAAAAGCAGTTGTCTAAGAAGTAGTAAAAAATAAGCTAATAGAATCTCACCAACATGGCAATGACATATTAATAGCTAAAAAGTTTTCCCTTCTATTTCAAATGAATTAATCTTACCATTTTACTACTAATAAAACTGTCTCACAGAAAAATCTTGTAATAGATCCAGCTGATAAAATGAGCAGGTGATTGTGGGATTTGATTCAAAACTTTGTTTATTCCATTTATGATCCAGCTCTTTTTTATTTATTATTATTATTATTATTTTTTGCTTTTATTCTATTTTTTTGGTGCAGGGTCTCACTATGCATGCAGCCCACATTCATAGTGATTTTCCTGCTTTTTGCCTCCCATGTGCTGGGATGACAGGCACGTGCTGCCATGCCTGGATTGCATCTCTGGCTCAGCGCACCCGAAGGCGGGGCCGGCGGGCCTTGGGGAACCAAGGATCGAACACTGGTCCCTGCGCTTACCTAAGCAAGCGCTTAGTCCACTGAGCTATACCGCCGGCCCTTATTTTTTATTATTATTATTATTATTATTATTATTATTATTATTATTATTATTATTGTAGAACTGGGGATTGAACTCAGGTCCTTGTGCTTGCCAGGGAAGCACTTATTCTACTGAGCCATCTCTCCAGTCCTCTAGCCCTTTTTTTAAAATTACAACTTAAGCAGTCCCTGATAAGTACTTTTGACAATTGCACTGAGAGTCTAGATATAGGGTAGAACAAGACTGAAATTTGGGTTGTAGCTCAAACAACAACAATGATGATATCAAGTAAAAATCACAAACAGTAATGTAGCATACATCAAAGCAGACTAAAGAGTTTAAGGTAGTCCAAATATCTATTGAAAAGGTATCAACTGGTGCTCCAAGAGGATGCTGGGTCCTCATGGGGAACTCTTTTCAAAACACTCCCACAGAAAGTCAGGGGTTTTAACATCATGAAGATGGAATGATATGGAAGGAAAAGCTGCCATCACCTCTACCTGTGTGAAAACTGACAGCAGTGAAACCAACTGCACAAGTATCCACAAGAAGTCAGGGTTGGGGAGAAACAGGGACTTTACATCTCCCTGGAGAGATCAGAGTCATAATGATAATGCCCAAAACAGTAATAGCAGAACCGAACAGCTATGGAAGCGTGGCAACAAATACACTAAACACTTCAAATGCTGCATAATTTGATCATAATATGATTCTAAGGTGGGTGCTCTTGATATTCATGTTTTACAAATAAGAAAAAAGGGGATGCATATAGAATCATATATAAGATAAAAAAAATAAATAGTTTTATTTTATATATTTATTTATTTTGGCAGAACCAGGAATTGAACTCAGGCCCTTGCACTTGCCAGGCAAGTGAGCCAATCTACTGAGCCAATCTTCCTGGCCCTTTTTTTTTTAAAGAAAAAAAAAATTTCAAACCAATAAGTAGGTAAAAACAGTTAATGCATTGTGTATTATTATCTTTAAATTATTAACTCAGGGTATGAGATATAGGAATTTAATTGTCCAAACAATGTTAGCACAAAACTTTCATTTCAGCAAACTAAGAGAAATTTATAACATAACTATTTTAACTAATGTGTGTGTGTGTGAACATTCTTGTGTGTGCTTTTCCCTTGTTTTTTTATCCATTCTGCCACCCCAGTTTCTCTTTCCTTTTGAAGTTTCTTCCCACTTTACAATATCTATTACACATTTTTTATCTTATTTACTCTTTCAACTTCTCACACTAGGGAGGTATTATGATTTTTACACATGTGTACCTGGGAAAAATGTGGAGACAGAAATACCACATTTATTTACAAAAGATGAAGTGAAATGCTGCAATCAGCACAGTAAAAAGGGTATTTTCAGTAATAAAGCTAGCATGCTGGAAGTTCCTTCCAGTACCTGGTTTATTTCATTTATAAGTGTCTGACTCATCTCTCATTGTTGGGACAAATACCTGACCCCTGGAAATAAGAAAGGAAAAGTTTATGTAGCTCACAGTCAGTGGAGGTTTCAGTCCATACTCAGCTGGCTCCAAGGCAGAGTGGCCCATGGCAGAGGGCTTGCATTTATGGCTGCAGCAAAGAGCAGAGACCAAAAGGAGTGGCAGCAGCTCATACAGCTAGATAGCCTCTCTCCCCTCCTTACATTGTAATGCAGAGTATTTTCCTTAGGGCACTCACACCCAAAGTCCCAGTGCTGGATCAAGAATCAACCATAAAGTCCAGAATCCACCCCATGACTGCATGAGGCTTTGGGAAGACAATGAGACACAAGCCATAGCAATCAATATGGTCTCAAGTAGCATTGATTAAAAGGAACAGTTTTGATGAAGAAGAAAAAAGAAAAAAATATATATATATATAGTCTATAATCAGTTCCCAGACCTGTTGGAAACACGCCAATGGGAACATCTTTATGACATGAAATGCAAGCTGCTAGACATTCTCAGCAGAAAGCAGTGAGTCCAGAATGTGCGCTGAAAAGGAGAACATGGTGCTGGGCATTAGCATCTTGGACACCCTAAGCTCACTATTGACAGCGAGCTGATTTTGCAGTTTCTCTAGTAATTGTTTCCAAAATTATTGCTTCCTAGAAATCAGACTGCTGTGGGAAAGGACTTTGTTTGTTCGATCCTAAATACTATGTTGTACTAATGAAATTATAGTTTACAGAAAAAGCCACAAAATTGATGCATCTGAAATGATTGATCGTTTTGTTAGGAAACTTGTAGAGTTTCATCAAGCTCCAAAATGACCACCTCAGATTGTGATTGGTGCTAAATGTCCATGAGGTCATTCTTGCCCACTGCTTTTCTCACTGCATCTTGGGCACCTCCATCCATCACATGATCAACCTTGGCCACACCTGCTACCTGTTTGCTATTCTTCCAGCCACTTGCCTGCCCTCATAGAAAGAACTGTGTAACGAAAGCATGAAGCCTCTTGTTCTAAATTGCCAAGAATTTTAATGATTGCAAAGCACCGCATTAGAAATCATGAGGTCCTGAAAGGCCCAATATAACCACAAGGCTACACTCTCTTCCCCGGCCTCTGAACATGGCACTCCTGTGCCTGGGTGCTTCTCTGCTTCGTTCAGTCTCTTTATTAGAAGAACCCCCCTGAACACTTTCCCTCAATCGATTCAAAACTGCACTCTTTGCTTTCCTCTGAGTTATCTTTCTTCATAGACCCGATCACTTTTTGTTGTTCTTTTGTTTATTGTCTTGCTTCCCTCTACTGGAATGCAAGGCCCAAGGGAACAGGAGCTTTGTCTTATTTATTGCTATGTTCCCAGCGTTTAGAATAGCATTCAGCACACATTATATATTGCACAACTATTTACTGAATGGATGATTAAGTGAACCCCATTTTTAGTCAATGAAAGTAAAGTAACTTTGTATATTACTTTACGTTTCCTTTTAAAACATGTGCTTATGCTCCTGGTACTTAAAATAAATATTGTCTTTTCTGCCTTTTTCCAAAAAAGTGTTTATAGTGCTGCATCGTTTATAGATACAGAGCTGCACAATGAGGAGGCAAAGCAAAAAATGAACATCATAAAACCTTGGAGAGTTTTTAGTCTTATAGAGCCTTGTAGAACTAATTCTTCTAAGAAAGCCCTGTTTTGAATGATATGCACAGTTCCATAATCTTCCAGTTAAACTTGTATTTATAGTTTGAAGACAAAAACAGCTTCCAGTTTATCCACAGAAAACAAACTATTTTTGTTGTTGTTTTGTGTATTATGCACAGAAAGCTTCTAACCTTCCTCTCTCCATAACCTGTGCTGTCATGAGGTTCCTCTCCTTCCTACCTGCCTTCCTCACCTGAGAGACAGAAGAAGGGAAGGACACAGGGCAAGCCACAGTAGACTGCGGAAAGAGTGTAGGAATTTATGATGCATCATTTTTGCTATATACAGAAGTTCTTGGCTAGATTTCTAATAAAGGCTCTAAGTAACCAAAATGAGAAATTCTTTTTTTAATCATTATTTATTTATTTATTTTTCTCATTTTCCTCCAGGTGATTATGTAAATATTAACATTTATTTATTTATTTTAATTTCTTTATTTGTATTTTAACTTGAAGAGTGAAAAATAGAAGCAAAAACAGAGAGAAAAATGACATAAACAATGTAACTTACAGTGATATGTATGTAACAGATTTTTCAGATCAGCAGTCCACAATAGAAGGGGGTTATCCACAGAAGTTGTTGACTTGAGCCATTCACAGCTCATTATATTAATATGACTTTACTTTATATACCTCCATTTTTATACTTTTCTGCTGGATGGTTAAGACTGAGTTAAAGCAAGACCTATATAACAAAAATTGTAACTTTTGTATCAGATAAGGTCAGTCAGGTACCCTCAAGGTTTATCCTGTAACCCTATACCGCACTTTGTAGATCCCTTGTCAGTGTCAGCCTTGTGGATGAGTCATGGCCATTACTTGACCTATTTGCTCTCTGTAGAAGAGAAAGTTTTATCTCCATGTGACTCTCCTCAGGCACACTATACATCATCAATCGCATTCCTCTGTGGCCCCATAATCTCCTTGATCAGAAAATTTGAGGCACTACTGAGTTACATGATGCTACAGTACAGGTTCTCCTAAGTCCTGAGTCTTCACTGACCTTGAAAGGCTAGGGCTAAGATGTTGGCTGACCTTGCAGCCTTTCTTTTTCTCCAATTTTTGACCTGAAAAATTAGGTTGCTAACCCTCCAGAAGTTTATTATTATCCTGCAACATATGCAGGTTAATATACCCACACTATTAGTCTAAATATCAGACATCATAGCATAACATGGAACATCTATTTTCCATCAATTATTTAGATACTAAACTCTAGGTCCATACAGAATATGAAAAAAAAGAAAAAAAATTTAAAAAATAGGAATGAAGGGGCCAGGGAGGTGGCTCAGTAGAGTAAGTGCTTGCCTGGCAAGCACAGGGGCCTGAGTTCAATCCCTGGTTCCATTAAAAAAAAAAAAAAAAAAAAAAAAAAAAAGGAATGAACACTTACATATATTTACATAAATATTTAGAAATCTATCCATATACAGCATAGTAACATTGTAGCAGGAATGCCTTGTGACATTTTTTTGTATCTTATTTTTCATTTACTACCCTATAAAAAAGGGCAGTATAGTAATAGCTGGTATGTCATGACAAGAAGTACATATTTAGAAGACCAGAATGACAGGTGTTTGCAGAGTGACCCTTCTATTACATTTTGCTAAATTCAGTACAGTGGCTTGGTTCACAGGTATCAGCATATATAATTAGTCGAGTGAGAATCCTACCACTTAACTGCTAGTTTCAAAAAATCTCCTGATGTTTCTCAGGAGAAACATATAGTGTGTATCAGTGAATGGTCTTGCCTCTGTCATGTTTCTCAGCATTTCTCTTTGCCCTCTCCTCATTGTCCAATCCTTAAGTTCTCATTTTCCTTTTAATTGTGTTATACATTTCTATTTGCAATTCTTCTTTTGAGTTATACTAGGGATACCATATGATATTTGCACATGTGTGTCTGGTTTATTTTGCTTATAAGTAGGTCTTCAAATAGCATCCACTTAAATATGAAGACTTCGAGTTTGTCATTCTTTACAGCTGAATAATACTCCATTGTATAAAAATACCACATCGTTTTTTAAATTTTTTTTATTTTATTGAATTACAAATGTCAATCAGACAGTTTCACGACACCTTAACAAGACAGATTCGACAAATTAATACATTGCAAACTGTTCTCACAATGTTCTGGCATCGTACAAGGTGCATACACGATATCACACCTACAGACATTATTTTAGCCGATGTCTCTTATCAGCAAATTAAGAGCGTAGCTGCCTACGTATCCCATTCCCTATACTCAAATCACACCAAAAATTCAACAATTATTTTCCTAGTGGATGACCATAGTACTAGAAGCCGACACAATATCCTGTCCAACCACCACCAGTGCAGATCCTGCCTCCCATAGGATTACGCAGAAGCACAGCGCCATCTATCCCAACTGCACTGTCCATACACACACATCACGATTCTTTCCCTCTACACCCCTTCCTTTGTCTACACCTGTCAAAGGTGCGCACTCCATTGTCATTCAACTAACATAGGTGCTTGAATTCGACACCACAATCCAACACCGTCCAGCATTCCACAACATTAGTGAGTTTTTCAAAGAAGTTGTCGACCACAGCCATTTACAGCTCAGCTTAATATTATGGCCCCACGATAAAAATACCACATCTTTTTCAACCATACCTCATGTGACAGGCATCCTGGTTGTTTCCAAGATTTGGCTATCACAAATTGTGCTGCTATAAACATAGGTACACATATATCCCCATGATATGATGTTTCAGTTCCTCTGGGAAAATTCCCAGTAGGGGTATGGCTGGCTTGAATGGGATTTCCAGTCCTAGTTTCTTAAGGAGTCTCCACAATGATTTCCATTATGGTTGCACCAGTGCACATGCTCACCAGCAGTGGAGAAGTGTTCCCTTTTCCCCACAACCTCTCCAACATTTGTCGTTGGTTCATTTGTTTATGATAGCCATTCATTTGGGAGTGAGATGGTATCTCAGTATTGTTTTTATTTGCATTTCACGGATGACTAGTGACGTGGAGCATTTTTTCATATATTTATTCACTTATTTAATTTTATTCTCTGAGAATTGTGTGTTCATCTCAGATGCCTATTTCTGGATTGGGTCTTTACATTTAGGGGCCCTGATATTTTTCAGTTCTTTATAAATTCTAGAGAGCAGATCCATGTCTGAGTGCTTATGTGTTAGGATTTTTTTCAAAATTTGTCAGTTGTCTTTTCACTTTACTGGTAATTTCTTTTGACATGCAAAAAATTCCCAATAACAGGTGGTCCCAGTTGTTAATTCTTTCAAGTGTTTCCCATGCAAATACATATTTATTCATGAGTTCTTTGCCTACCCCTATGTCTTCAAGAGTTTCTCCTAATTTGTCTTCCAGGAAATTGAGTATCTCTGTTTTAATGTTGAGATCTTTAATCCATTTTGACTTTAGCTTAATGCATGATGATAGATCTGGGTCAAGTTTTAGTTTTCGACATGTGGAGAGACAATTTTTCCAGCACCATTTGTTAAAGAGGCAATCTTTCTTACATTAGGTGTGTTTGGCCTCTTTGTCGAACAAGTGGTTGAGTGTGTTCGTAGAGGTCTCTGCATCTTTTAGTCTATTCTATTGGTCCTCTGGTCTATTTTGTTGCCAATGCCATGTTGATTTTATCACAACAGTTTTGTAGTATAATTTCAAGTCAGGAACTGTAATGACTCCTGGCTTGTGTTTGTTGGCCAGGATTGCCTTTGGTATTCTGGGTCTTTTCTGGCTCCAAATAAATTTTAAGAACGCTTTCTTTAGGTCTGAGAAGTATGTTGTTGGTAGTTTGATAGGGATTGCATTGAATCTGTACAACAATTTTGGGAGTATGGCCATCTTCACGATGTTGGTTCTTCCAATCCAAGAGCAGGGTATATATTTCCATTTTCTGAAATCCTTTATGTTCTCTTTTTTCAGAGTACTATAATTTTCTGTGAAAAGATCTTTAACTTCTTTAGTTAGATTAATTCCAAGACATTTCATTTTCCGTGGTGCTATTATAAAAGGTACAGTTTCTGTAGTTTCCCTCTCAGTGTGTTTGTCATCTGTGCAGAGAAATGTTATTGACTTTTGAGTATTGACTTTATATCCTGCTATGATACTGAATTTATGTATCAATTCTAGTAGCTTCTTGGTGGAGTTTTTTAGGTCTTTCACATAAAGCATCATGTCATCTGAAAATAGTGATAATTTAACTTCTTCTTTACCTATCCTTATTCCTTTTATTTCTCCCTCTTGTCTTATGGTTGCAGCTAATGATTCCAAAACTATTTTTAACAGGAGGGGTGATAGAGGAAATCCTTTTCTTATACCAGATCTAAGAGTAAAAAATTTCAGTTTTTCCCTGTTTAGAATTATATTAGCCAGTGGGTTGTCATAGATGGCTTTTATCAAATTGAAGTAGAGGTCTTCCATTCCAATTTTCTGAAGGATTTGGAACATGAATGAGTGTTGGACTTTGTCAAAGGCTTTTCAGAATCAATTGAGAGGATCATGTGGTTTTAAGTTTTCACTCTGTTGATATAGTGTATTACATTTATAGATTTGTGAATATTGAAGCACCTTTGCATCCCTGGGATGAATTTTACCTGGTCATGGTGAATGATCTTCTTGATGATTTGCTATATTCTATTTGGTAGGATTTTATTAAGGATTTTTGCATCTATGTTCATGAGGGAGATTGGCCTATAGTTCTGTTTTTTTGTTGTGTCTTTCAGTGGTTTTGGTATCTGTATAATACTTGTCTCCAAGAATGTTTTTGGGAGAACTGTTTCCTTTTCAATTTCATTGAAGAGTTTGTGGAGTTGGAAGGATTATATCTTCTGTAAATTTCTTGTAGAATTCAAATGTGAATCCATCAGGAACTGGACTTTTTTTGTTGCTAGGCTTTTTATTACATTTTGTATTTCATTGGCTGTTATCGGTTTATTGTTCTATCTTCTTGATTCAGTTTTGGTAATTTGTACCTTTCGAGGAATCTGTTCATTTGTGTCTTCTATTCTGTGAGTGTAAAGATTCTCAAAGCAGCTATTGATAATCTTCTGAAATTCCACTGGATCTGTGGTGATTTCACCCTTTTCCTTCTTTATTGCTTATATTTGAATTTTTCTTCCCTCTTTTTGATGAGGTTAGCTAGTGGCTTATCAATTTTATTTAGTCTTTCAAAGAACAAGCTTTTTGATTCCTTAATTCTTTGAACTGTTTTCTTCATCTCAATTGAATTAATTGCTGCTCTAATTATGATTTCTTCTTATCTTTGGGCTCTGGGTTTGGTTTGCTCTTCCTTTTCTAGATGTTGCATTATTGTGTTTATTTGTTCCTGTTCTGTTTTCCTAATGTGTGAGTTCAGAGCTATGAACTTCCCTTGGAGAACTGCTTTCATCACATTCCAAATTCTGATATGCTGTAGTTGAATTATCATTCAATTGTAGATATTGTTGAATTTCTTGTTTAATTTCGTCTGTAACCCACTGGTTGCTCAGTAGGGTGTTGTTTAATTTCCATGTATCTAGGGGGGGTTTTTCTGGTTTCTTTTGTCATTTATTTCAAGTTTCATTACCCTTGGTCAGATAATATTCAGGGGATAATTTCTGTTTTCTTTCACATACTTAAGCATGACCTATGGACCAGTATGTGGTCTATTTTGGAGAATGACCCATGTGAAGCTTAAAAAACTGTGTACTCAGCTGTGGTTGGGTGGAACATTCTGTATATGTCCACCAAGTCCATTTGTTTCAGGCTCTGGTTTATTTCTACTACTTCTTTGCTAATTATTTGTTTAGTTGACCTGTCTTTGTGGGATAAGGGGGTATTTAGGTCTCCTGTTAAGATTGTGGTATTGTATATTAACTTTTTCATGTCCATTAAGATTTGTTTTACATAGTTGGGTGCTCCCATGTTTGGTGCATATATATTTATGAGTGTTACGTCTTCCTGTTGAATTCTTCCCCTAACCAGTATATAGTGTCCTTCTTTATTTCATTTGATCATTGTTGGTTTGAAGTTGAGACTGTCTGAGAACAGCATTGCTACCTCTGCTTTTCTTGCAGTACTGGGGCACGCAGTATTGTTTTCCAACCTTTGACTTTAAGCCTATGAATGTCTTTTTGAGTTAAATTTTTTTCTTGTATACATCATATTGTTGGGTTTTGTTTCCTAATCCACTGTGCCAGTCTATTTCTCTTAATTGGTGAATTAAGTCCATTTACATTGATGGTTATAATTGAAATGTGTTGATTTATGATTGTTATGTTATTTACCTGCTGTTCTTTACTCTTTTTTGTCCTGTGTTTAATTGTTTGCCCTATTTAGTGGGTTCCTTCTGTTCTCATTTGTGGAGTTCTGGTCATTGTGGTCCCTCTCTAGAACTCATTTCAGTAGTCTGTGTAGTGGTGGCTTTGTCATCATGAAATTCTATAGTTATTCTTTGTCGTGGAAGTATTTCACTTCTCCATCAAACTTGAAAGAGAGTTTTTCAGGGTACAGTAGTCTGGGTTGGAATTTGTTTTTAAAGAGGACTTAAAGTACTGTGCTCCATGCTCTCCTTGCCTTAATGGTTTGTGTAGAGAAGTCAGGTGCAATTCTGATGGTTTTTCCTTTGAATGTGATCTGCTTCTTTTCTTTAGTAGCTTTAAGTACAGTATTCTTGTGTTGAATTTCTGGGTTCTTGACTATTATACATCTCAGTGTGTTTTTAATTGGGTTGAAGTTATTTGGTGTTCTGTATGCTTCGGTTACCTGAATGTTGGATTGTTTCCTCATATTTGGAAAGTTTTCTGGTATTACTTCTGCCCATATTCTTTTTATATCATTTGTATTGACTCCTTCTTTCTCATTGATGCTTATTATCTCATATTGTTCATCTCTGCATCATCTTGCAGGTGATGGATTATTTTTTTCCTGCATCCTACTTGTTTTTAAGAGACCCTTTCTCACCTTTTCACTAGCTGCACCAGAGTCTTCAAGATCTGAAACTCTCTTTTCACTTTCACTCAAACGGTTTTGTAGAGCGGTGATTGAGATTTTAAGTTCTTCTATATTTCTTTGACTCTGTTTTATTTGATCTATTTCTTTCCTGTATTGCTCATTTAAGGAACCCATCGTATTTCTAATGTCCTCTATTTATTTTGTCAATGTCTTCATTAGAGGTAGCTATTAATTCTTTTACTGCAGAGTTTTTTCCAAATTGGGTTTCCTCCATATATTTCCAGAATTGAATCTCTATTTCATATGCTATGATTTCAAAGATTTCTTTTTTTTTAATTTCAGAAATTATTTCTGCTATGAGTTCCTTTTTACCTTTTTTCTTTTGATTCTTTGCCTATGATGCTGTCAATTCATGTTTCAGCTGGAATAGTGTTCTCTGTGCTTGTTCTATGTGGGCATTGGGTTTCCCCCATGTGCTTCTGGATTTGATTCATTACTTCTGATGCTATGTATTCAAAAGTTTCTTTTTTTCTTTCAGGTGTTAATTCTGGTCTGAATTCCTCTATACCTTTCTGTTGCTGTTTCCTTGCTTCTGACTCTGTTAATTCATTCACTTTAGCTGAGCTAGTGTCCTCTGCACTTATCATTGGTGGGCTCAAGGCCTGAGATTGCATTTGGCCCCTTGTTTTTATCATGACTTATAGCTCTGATCTCTGACTTTTGGTGTAGAGTTTTGGTGCAGTTCTAACCTTAGCATATTATGAAATTCAGGTTTTGTTACACCAAGTTCTAGTTCATGTAGTTTTGCTGGGCTTGAGTCTGGCTTCTGTGATCACATCCTTCATGTTGATTTCCTTGGAGATGAACCTGTTGTGCCCCTTTGTGCTTCTGGATTAGCTGTGTGGTTTTGACCCTAGCCTCAGTGCAAGGACTTCAGCTGCAGAGTTTCTCCCCTGGCCTGTATGCCAGGCCTTGGCTGGGTGTGGAGTGTATGGGGTGGCAGGAGAGCACAGAAGCTCTCTCACACACTCAGTGAGCATAGACTTTGGCAGGTCTGCAGGACTCCCAAAAGGGTGATGGATTGGGTCTGGGGCAGCAGGGCAGGACTGGAGAATGCTGGGAAAGGTTTCTCTGGCGCTGCGGGCCTGGAGTGCTCACTCAGTGGGCAGGCTGTGTGGGGTCTGGGGTGGCAGGGCAGGACCTGAGAACACTGGGAAAGCAAATATCAACTTTTAAAGAATCAAATGAAGGATAATTGTCTTGCATTTCTCAAAGGGACCTATTAATCATGACGTACTTGCTTAGAAAATGCATAAATATATATAATGATATATTTATATGTAAATATGACTCATATTCAACAATTCATATATTTTCTAGAAAAAGGAATTCATTAGATAACCTAGTGACCACTTTTGTAACTGTTTTTCTCATCAGATATTAAGGAAATGCTCATTCAACTTATCTGGCATGATTTCCATTAAATGAAACCCAGGCTAGACACACTCTAGAGTGAGGCACCTCTGAAAAGCCCCACCAAGCCTTCCTGCCAGAGTTTGCTTATTCCAGCTGCCATTTCTGACCTCTCAGCCTTTCCACTGTTATTTTCTGAGTCTGGATGCCCCCTTTCACCCTGAAGATTACCAGGGAGTCATGACTACCACACCAACCTGCAGGAGCCTTGTGGAGTGCTACCCTGCACCAATCCACCATAAAGAGAGACTTGCAGAACTTTGACCTGAACCGTTGGATCTTTCTTGAACTGCAGGTTGTCTCTTCTCCTTAACAATGTAGAAACCATATTGAACCCCACACAGCAGGAGCTTTGGTGAGCTACCCTGCTCTGTAACACTCTTGAAAGTCTTGCCTATCTGTATCTTTCCCATCTATCATCACTGAAAAAAAAATGACAAAAGGCAATCTTAGACCCAAAACAGGTCCATGAGACAAGGTCATAGAAGAACTTGGAAGTCACACACCTGAAACTTCTCAGAAGATAGAAACTGAAGTAAAGAAACAATTCCATCATGCCATGGAGGAAATTAGATGACAAATGATCTCTGAGATAGAAGATAGAAATGACAATAACCAGAATTGTTTGATAAATCTAAGGGATTTAGAGAGAATTAACAGATCACCTATGGTGGAAAGCCCATCAGAATCACGGCAGATTTCTCAAAACAGATAATCAAATCAAGAAATGCTTACAGTGAGATATTTGAACTGTTTCTTGAAATAAAACAACTTTCAACCCAGACTGATATATCCTGTAAAACAATCAAAATTAAAGGAGACATTACATATTTCCATGGTGAAGAATTGAAGAAATTCATGACACCCAAACAAACCACACAAAGGTGTAGCAACAGATATCTTAGACAAAGATGACAGCAATTTCAACAGAAGAGAACAACTAAGAAGAGCAAGTGATTAAGCAAAGGAAAAAAAGTAGGGATTCTACAGTAAGAAAACAATATGATAAAAATAAGCCAAAACATATCAGATATAGCTATAAATGTAAATAGCTTCAATTCACCATTCAAAAGAAGCAAGTCATCATCAAAGTGGGTCAAGAAACGAAGTCCAACAATATGTTGCATACAAGAAACACATTTTCCTGTTCCATGTTATGTCTAAGATGTTTGATATTCAGACAGATAGTGAGGTTAAGCTCAACTGCCTATGTGATATGGTAATAATATCATTAAGCTTCTCTTCTGGAGGGTTAACAACTTAAATTTTCAGACAAAAAATTAGAGAAAAACAAGGGCTGCAGGGACAGCCAACATTTTGGCCCTAACCTTTCAAGGTCAACGGAGACTCAGGACATAGGAGAACGTGTACTGTAATAATCTGCAACTCAGTTGTGTCCCATATTTTCCAATCAAGGAGATTATGGGGCAACAGAGGAAAGTGATCAACAATGTAGAGTGTGCCTAAGAAGAGTCACATGGAGAAAAAATATTCTCTCTGGCTTTCACAGAGAGAAATTGGTCAATCAATGGCTTTTGACAAATTCCAACACTCATTCATGATAAAAAACACTTCAGATAATCAGAACATATGGCTTTTACCTCAAGGCTGACACTGACAAAGGATCCACAAACTGCTGTACGGGATTTCAGGGTAAATCCTGAGGGGATTTGACTGACCTTGTCAGATACAAAAGTTACATTTATTGTTATACAGGTCTTGCTCCATTTTAGTCTTAGCCATCCAGCAGAAAAATATAAAAATGGAGGTACAAAAAGTAAAGGCATATTAATATGCTGAGCTATAAAAGGCTCAAGTCAACAACTTCTGACATTGCCAGTCCTGTGGAAAGCCCACTAGTATTATGGACTACTGGACTATTTTGCTGAATTCACACACCTACAATATTTAAGTGGCAATGGAATACACATCTTGACAAAAGTAAACAAAAAAGGGGATACAAATGAAGGACCATTTTGTATCTATATACACAAAATAGTTAGAATAGATATATAGTTACTTTCTCTTAATTCAATGAGGAAATATTTGTACTAATAGGATATCTTGACAGGATATCTTGTCTGCATTTTGTACTATGAATAAACACTATGAAGATAACAATACACCATGTATTAATTATTGAAACTGTCCTACTAACCTGTTTTAAAACTGTCTCATTGCTATTTGTTTCTCAATAAATTAATAAAGAAAAAAAGAAACACATTTAACTCAAAAAGAAATTAATAAGCTGAATGTCAAAGGATGCAAAACAATACCTAGTGTGACAGGAATGCAGAAAAAAGAAGATGTAGCTATTCTGGTTGCTGAGAATGTCAACTTCAAACCAAAGGTGGTTATAAAAGACAAAGACTACACACTTGTTAGGGGAAAAATAAAATAAGTGATAAAAATTAAAAAAATATATGTACCTAATGTATCTAACTATGTAACACAATTTTAGCAGACAAGAAAAATTTAATGAGCAATAACATAATTATGCTGGAGTAATTTAATACCCTATTGACACAAAGATATAGATCAATAATGCAAAAAATGAAAAAGAAATAACAGAACTAAACTGAACTTGTAAAGAAATGAACTTAGTAGACCTTAACAGAAGTTTCACTGAACAGTGTCAAAAATACACATTTTTCACAGCTGCACATGGGATGTTTTCCAAAATAGACCATATGCTAGCACATAAAATATGCTTAAATAAATGCAAAGGAATGAAATTAATCCCACAAAATTATCTGACTATAGTTCAATGAAACTGAAAATTACGGACAAAAGAAACAGCAAAAACTCTATAAAAACATGGACACTAAATAATATCCTCCTGCACAATCAATGCATCATTGAAGAAATTAAAGAAGAAATTAAATAATATTTACAATCACACAAAAATGCAGATACAACTTACCAAAACTTGTGAGATGCAATGAAATTGGTCTTAAAAGGGCATTTATAGTGATAAATTCTCACATCAGGAAAAGAGAATGAGCCCAAATGAAAAATCTTATGCTCCACCTCAAACTCCAAGTGAAAGCCCCCCCAATATGCAGGAAATTATAAAGATCAGCACAGAAATAAATGCAATGGAAATAAAGAAAACAATACAAAGAATGAATAAGACAAATAGTTGCTTCATTGAAAGAATAAACAAAATTGATAAACCAGAGCCATCCTTATTTTAAAAAAAATGAAAGAAAAACTTCAAATTTATGCAATGAGCAATGAAAAGGATGAAATCACTATAGACCCTATAGAAATTCAGAAGATTATCAGTACTTGTTTCCAAAATCTTTACTCTCATAGAATGGAAAATACAGAAGAAATGTACAGAATCGTAGATATATATGAACTACCAAAGCTAAATGGTGAAGCTATAAAAATTCTGAATAACACAATATCAGCCAATGAAATTGAAAATGTAATAAAAAACCGACCAACAAAGAAAAGCCCAGGCTCTGATGAATTCACAGCTGAATTCTACAAGAAATTTAGATAAGAACTAATGCCAAATTCTTCTCACATTCTTCAATCAAGTTGAAAGGGAAGCAATTCTACCAAACTCATTCAGGGAGGCAAGTATTACTCTGACACCAAAACAAGAGAAGGACCCAACCAAAAAAGAGAACTACAGGCCAGTCTCCCTAAGGAACATAGATACAAAAATTCTTGATAAAATACTGGCAAGCAGAATAAAACAAATCAAGCACATTATGCTCCACTTCAAACTCCAAGTAAAGAAGAGAAAGAGAAAATACTTGGGAATTAATCTCACATTATACATCATGACCAAGTAGAGTTCATCCAAGGAATGCAGGGATGATTTGATATATACAGAACTATAATTGTAATATGCCATATCAACAGAGCCAAAGACAAAAATCACATGATCATCTCAATAGATGCATAGCTTTTGACAAATTCCAACACTCATTTATGATAAAAACACTGCAGATAATCAGAACAGATGGCCTTTACCTCAACCTGACAAAAGCCATCTATTATAAAACAACAATGAACATTGTACTTAATGGAAAAAAAATTGAAAGCCTTCACTTTAAATTTGAGAACAAGATAAGGATGTCCACTGTCATGACTGTTAAATATAGTTCTGTTGTTATTAGCCAGAACAATTAGATAAGAGAAAGAAATAAAAGGAATAATGACTGGAAAGGAAAAAGTGATATTATCTTTTTTTGCACATAACTTGATACTATACATAGAAGACCCCAAAAACTCCACTAGGAGACTTGTGGATTTAATAACCAAATTCAGTAGTGTATCAGCATACAAAATTAACATTCAAACGTTAATAGCATTTATACATACAATAAATGAACACACTAAGAGAGAAATTATGGAAACCATCCCTCTCACGATAACACCTCCCTAAATGAAATACCTAGGAATTAATGTCACAAGTGAAGTAAAAATTTATACACTGAAAATTATAGTACTCTAAAAAAAGTGATCATAGAGGATTTCAGAAAATGGAAAGATATTCCTTGCTCTTGGATAGGAAGTACCAACATTGTAAGAATGTCCACACTCCCAAAATTTTTATGCTGATTCGATGCAATCCAAATTAAAATACCATTAGTAGATCTCACCAATGTAGAAAAAACAGCCCTAAAATTAACCTGGAACCAAAAGAGACCTAGAATAGGAAAAATAATCCTGTGAAAAACAGGAAAGGCAGGAGGCATCACAATCCCTCACTTGAAATTATACTACAAATTTATTATGATAAAATCAGCATTGTATTAGCATATAAACAGACCTGAGGATCAATGGAGCAGATTAGAAGATGTGGACACAACTACAAGCACACCCAACCACCTTTTTTTTTGACAAAGGGGCAAACATGTTGATTGGAAGAAAGATTGCCTGTTTAATAAAGGTGCTGGAAATACTGGCTTACTACACACTGAAGGCTTAAAACAGACCCACGCTTATCGCTATGTAGAAAACCACCATCAAAGTGGATCAAAGATTTAAATGTTGAAATTGAAACGCTAAATTTTCTGGAAAAGAAAGTAGATAGAAACCTTAAGGACATAGGGTTAGGTAAAGAGTTCATGATCAAAAATCCAACTACAAGGGAAATACTTCAAAGAGTCAACAATTTGTATCTCACTTTTTTAAAAAAAGTTTCTTTATGTTAAAGGAAATTACAATCGAGTAAAAAGAAATCCCACAAAATGGGAGACAATGACAGCAGACTGTCCACCAGACAAAGGACTCTTATGTAGAACATACAAAGAATTTTAAAAAATCAGGCCTCCGAAACTCAAAGACCCAACCCAAAAATGGACATCTGAAATGAATATACACTTCACAAATGAAGAGCTACAAATGGCACATAAATATATGAAAAAATAACAGCATTTGTCATTCAACAACACTGAGATACCATCTTTTACCAGAGAGAATGGATATCATCAAGAAATCAACCAATAACAAATTCTGGAGACACGCTGGGGAAAAAGGAACCCTTCTGCACTGATAATGGGAGTTCAGGCTTACGGTACAACCTCTATGGAAATCAGTGCAGAGATTCCTTAAATAGCTAGGATTGGAGGTCCGGTTCAAGCCAGCTGGTTTCCTCCTAGGTATTTTTCCACAAGAACTGAAATTGCCACATCACAGTGATGTATGTGCACCCATGTTCATACTACAAATTTATTATGATAAAATCAGCATTGTATTAGCATATAAACAGACCTGAAGATCAATAGAGTAGCACAATTTGCAATAGCTTAATCTTTGAAACAACCCAAATGCCCATTATCTGAGGAATGGATGAAAAAGAGGTGGTATTTTTACGTAGTGGAGTGTTACTGAGATATAAAAATGGTAAATTTGAGGGTTTTTTAAAATGGATTTAGGACAGGGTCTACAAGGTGTACAGAGTCTCACTATGTAGGTCAGACTTGTAGTGAGTGTCCTGTTTTCAGCCTCCCAAGAGCTAGGATCAGAGGTGGGCACCACCTCACACAGTCTCCATTGCCATAGCAGTGTGCCCTGGGTGTGCGGCCAGCATGACCTGCCAGGGATTGGACACTGCCACTGTACTCGGCTGAAGCAGGCACTTTAGTCCTCTGAGCTTTCTAGCTGGCCCAAATTTGAGGCTTTTGAAGACAAATACAGCAGCTAGAGACTATATTGGTAAGTGAATTAAATCAGATCCATCTTGCTAGTGTGAGAACTTGAAAGACTAATGAAAATCTAAAAGGTACAATAGATACCTGTTAAAGGAAAGAGATTGTGCAATGGGAAGGAAAAATTGGGATGAGGAAAAGGTCAAAGGAAAGAAGGGACAATGTATTTAGATGTGTATACAGAATAGTTTGGCTAATTGTACTGTTAATTTCTGCTAGTCTTTTGAAAGGAGCAGCTAATGTTTAAATTTCTTTGTACTCTGATTTTTTTCTTCCCCTTTTGAATTTCCTATAACTTCTTTGTTGTCTTTTTTTAAAGTTTTTTTTAAAAATTAAATTCTACATCTTTTATCTGATAATCTGAACAACTAACTTGAAGATAGCATCATGTAATACAGCAACCATTTTTGAATCCCTATTGCTCTGTTTAGTGAAATCTTGTATCATTTCTCTTTTGGCGGAGCTGGGGATCGAATTCAGGCCCTTGTGCTTGCCAGGTAAACACTTATTCTTCCAAGCTTCTCCCCAGCCCCTTCTTGTATCATTTCTAATGCTAGTTTTATTTTTTTGATCACTATGTTGTGCTGTTAAAAATAAAAAAAATGCCAATAGTTTTCGGACCTTCCATTATTTGATGTTTATATAGTAATTTATTTGTAGCATTTTTGACCTTTTTTTTAAAAAAAATTAGCATTAGGATTTCAGCATGCTGAAAATTTTTTTCCTTTTCCTTTCTCAGAGAGTTATGGTACTTTTTGCATTTTGGACACTAAGTAATCTTCTAGTAATCCTACTCAACTTTTCTTTTTCTTGCTAGAGTAGCTTTGAAAATTTTTTCAATATAATCTACCTTCTCCAAAAGTTTTTTTTTTATTATTGGTACCTGTTTGTAGCACATAATATTTGCATTCATCATGGGGAGTTGGTACATGAACAAAACACATCTTAATAGTTTTTACATACCCAACCCCCATGAATTTGTATCTTTGCATTTACATAAGATCTATCTCCATTTTCCCTACTATCTATTTTTATTTTGGTGTTTTATTTACATTTGGTGTTTCTCATATAAGAAAAACTCTGCTGTATTTAAACTCATGAATCTGATTTATTTCACTGGTCTCATGGTATACCCATTTTTCTATAAATAAAATAAATTTACGCTTCTTTATAGCAGAGCAGTATTCCATTATGTTATAAACACCACATTTTCTCTATCTCTTCATCTGATGAGGAACATACCTGCCACTGATTCTCATAGTGATAATACTAGGTTACATCCCCACTGACATGGTAGGAGGGCTTTTTCCCCCTACATCCTTGCTGATAGTTGTTATTGCATTATTTCTAGATGAAGCTTTTCTTTTCCTGGAGAATCTCAGTGTTGTTTTAATTTTGCATCTTTCTTTTGAGAAGAGGTATTGAAGATGCATGTATTGGTCATTTGTGCTTCTTCAGAGAAGGGTGTATTAATTTCAGTCAGATTTTCATTTTTTGATTGTGCATTTTCTGTGGGGGAGTCTAACATTTATTTTTAGTTTTTTATATATTTCACATAATATATACACTTCAGTGAGGAGTAATTGGCAGTTTCGTCCCCATTCTCTAGGTTGTCTCTTTATTCTGTTGTTTGTTTCTTTTGTCGTGCAGAAGATGTTCAATTTGGTATTTGATTATTGATGTTAAATCTTGTGCAACAGGGGTTCTGTTCAGAAAGTCCTTGTCCATGCCTATGTCTGCGAGTGTTTTATTTATTTTGTCTTCCAGCAGGTTAAATATTTCTGTTTTTTCATTTGGATCTTTGATCCACTTTCAGGTCTAATTTAGAGCACTGTGGGATATAAATTTCTAGGTTCAATCCTAGTTTTTCTGGCACAATTTGTTAATAGGTTTTTATTTCCTCAGATACAGTATTTGCCCCTTTGATTAAACATAAAGTAGAAGCATGCACCTGCAGTTGTTTCTACATCCTCTATTTTATTCCATTGACTCACAAAATTTTTCCCTAAAACCATGCTGTTTTTATCATGGTAGCTTTGTCATATAACCTGAAGTCTTGGAATTTGATGCCCCTTGTCTTGCCCCTGTTGCCCATAGTTGCTTTTCTATTCTGCATCTCTTCTGATTCTACATGAATTTTTGGATATTTTTCCTAATTCTGTTAGGAATGCTGTGGTAATTTGCTTGTAATAGCATTAAATCCACGTATCAGTTTGAGAGGTATTACCTTTTGGACAATATTGGTTCTGCCTATCCAACAGCCAGTAATTTTTTTCTATTTTCTGGTGCCTGTTCAATTTCATTTTTAAAAGTACTACAGTTTTCACTATAGAGATTTTTCACATTCTTGCTTATGTTAATTCCTAAGTATTTTTTCCTGAAGCTATTGTGCACACTATTGTTTTCCTTGCATTTTTAAAGGAGTTCATTTTTGGTATGCAGGAATGCCACTAATTTCTGTGTATTGATTTTGTATCCAGGTACCTTGATGATCTCATTTATTAGTTCTAGAAATCTTCTGATGTAATTTACTGGGTCTTCTCTAGAAAGGATTGTGTCATCTGAAAACAGGATAGTTTGACTTCTTCCTTTCTTATCTGTATCCATTTCTTTCTCTTCCCATATTTCTCTTTCTAAGAATTTGAGTACAATACTGAATGAGTGGTAATATTAGTTGTCTTTGTCTTGTTCCTGGCTTAAAGTAGCTTTGTCGTCAGTCCAAGGCTCTTGTTTCTTTAGTTGCCCTCCCTGCAGCTGTTTTACACTTTCACTAGTGCAGAGAAACCTGGCAGATCAGGGCAGTCTCTGAGCCTCAACAAGTGGATCCAAATCAAGAGCACCATATATGAGGACACAATGCTCAGCATGGTAAATTATTTGGCCTTTGGGGCTTTAGGTCTCTAATCTGAAATAGTACCTTTCTCATAGGGTTACAGTATTTAAGTAAATCAATTCTTATCCACCATACTAATGGGATCTGGCATCCTGCAACTGACGGCTCTCCCCCAAGTTAAAATGACCCTGAAAGGTCATTTTGAGTGAATTGTGTTCACCAAGGCAGCTCCACCAGGCAATTATAGAAATGAAAGGGTTTCCAAAACCGCTTCAAAAAGTAACAACAATGATGAAATAAATAAGGATGAAGTAAGGACAAAGCTGGGGAGAAAGTTTGGTGGTATCAGTGCCTGTCTGGCAAACATAAGATCCTGAGTTCAAGCCCCATACTAAAAAGGAAAAAAAAAAAAAAAAACTAAAATGAAGTAAGGAGGAATATTTTGAGGGAAACTAATGGCAATGTAATTCTTTTCACTGGACTGACCTTTCTGCAATGTGACTTCTAAACCTCCAATCAAGAAGTGATATCTGTTTCTGGCATCCCAAATTTAGACTTGGCTTGGTCAACAGAATAAGGGAAAAATAATATAGTGTGATCTGTAGGGATAAACTTTAAGGAGCTCACAGAATTTAACATGATACCTGATACATCTTGTGTTTATTTTATCTTTGGATGGCATCAAGAGGCCACATTTACACATAGATTGTGTAAATATACTTTATGATGTTCCAACAGTAGTGGAATCATATTTCTCAGAACTTTGCCTGTTATGAAATGGCACATCACTGTAAATGGATGAGTTGTTTTAGGATGGCTTGTTTCACAACAATAGATACCTAGAACAGGACTTGAAGCTTTCATTTTTATTGTCTTTGATGTTAGCCACCATCCATAAGGCCTGATATTGGCCACAGAATGAAGAAAGACCATGTGGAGAAAGTTAAATTCCAGCTTTTCACCATATTCATCAAGGTCCCAGACATTTGGTTGAAGCCACATCTTAAACTTTCTTCTATAATTTAGTTACTGGATAAAAGTAGCTACATGAGAGGAGCCCCAGGAACTCCAGCAGAAGAATCACCCAGACAAGCTACAGAATTGTGGATGTTCTTTTAAGTCACCACATTTTTGAATAATTTGCTCTGCAGCCATAGATGACAGAAAGACCCTCAATGAATCAGGTGCTTTTCAGGACACCTGACTTACTTTCATGCACAACACCTGACTCACTTTTATAAATGCCCCACTGTCTATGAGATAAAGTCTTTGACATCTAATCCTTCTCTTTTTTTCTCCAGATCACTCCCTCAGTGCCTACTTTACTGAGTATTTATTTTGTGCAATCACCTGAGGTTCCTTAAATCTCATTTTGTGTGGTCCCTCAATGCCTTGTCACAAAGCCTTCAGGCAGGAACACTGTCTTCCCAAGCAAGTATCTCCACTCACCTCTCAAGCTCTAGCTCAGTGTTTACTTTGAGTACAAAGCCCCATTACCTTGTCTCCCCAGACACAATTGACCACTCCATCCTGCAGCCCTTCAATGAAAGTGTGCCCTTTATGTCTCCTTCTTGAGAGTATATACTGAGCACACCTGTTGTTAAAAGTCCACTTTTATCACCAGTGTGACAGCTGGTTAATCTTTCATTCTTCCGATGTAACAGCTGGTCTGGAATGAACCTTCATGAGAGAAGTGCTACAGCAAATGGAAGAATTGAAACTCAGCCAAGGTCCATCATATCACCAATGACCTTGGATGCCATGATGGTATAAACAAAGATTGGATGTCCCCAGGTCTCCCCGTCCATCTACAGTGACCCTTTCTTCTATCATCCTAAGTTTAGTGTCTCAATCTCATATTATCATTCTATGGAAAGCCCAACATCACTCTCTTCTTCCTTAGACTCTTCACCCATTTAAGTGTCTCAGAAAATTCGAGATGAGCCAGAAGCTTGCAGTTCCCTTGATCATGTCTGCCTTCCCAACTTCCTGCATTTCCTAATAGTCATTCTTTTCTATGGCTGCTGTCGTTTTTCTGTGTTGCTTCACTCTGGATGAAGTCTGTCCTACTTTCATTATTCTCTCAAAGCACCTTACACCATTGCTATGAGGATTAGATTCTTTTTTCTTCAATGGCTTCCAAAGTTTTGAATTAAAAATATATTCACATTCTTCGTAGTTTGTATTATATGAAATGCTGTAGAGTCTCTTGCTTCCAGCTCTGCCCTCATTTGTCTCTTTCCTCCCTTTTCTCACCCTAGGTAGTTACTTGATTAGTTTCTTTGATATCCCTTCAGGATTATTTATGCAAATATAATACAATGTGAACATAGAAAAAATGTCCTTTCTGTTGAACATTGTTGGCAAAAACTATGAAAATATGTGTGTGGAACCTCCTTCAAATCTGTTCTGTCATCTGCTCTCTGTGAAGCTTTACATAGAACAATACTTTTATTCTCACACAGATGATTTCCACAGTGATATTGTTTTAGAGGAAAAAGAAAATTTTTATAAAATATGAAACCTCAGAAGCAAAGCTTTTTAAAAAAATAGGACCAGATTATGGGTTTGCCCTAGAAATCATGGAACTAAGGTCTCTGCAGATATTTCAGCACTTCCTAATCCTAAAGACAAGAGACTTCTTCAGAGACAACAGATTTTTAGTGTTGTTTAGGGTCTTGGGCAGGACTAGAGCTAAAAAACAAGTGGATACATGAAGTTGGTTATTAGCCATTACTATTCTGACAGAAAGGATGTGTTACCTCAGGCCACTTCAGGGCTTTTACTTCCTATTTGCCTGGGTCCCTCTTGAGACCCTCCCTATCCATTCCATTCCATCTATCTTTTTTACTTTTTTCCAAGTCTTGGATTTCTCCTCCTGCTGCTTTTCTCTGGAAACTAGTTTCTTTTTTATATATACATGAAGCAATTCAGCTTTGTCCAATGTGAGGTATTCTTTTGGCAGTTCTAAGAAGAAATTGGGAGTCTTTTGAATAGCATTTAATTTAGGCAAGCAAGCTATGTACTAAGATGGGAAGTATCAGAGCATCCCTCATTAAGATTAATGGTGATAAGCTGCTCATTGGGTTTATCATCTAACAAAACATCTCACCTTTTGGGAGCACATTAAGTAAATGTATATAAGTGTGTTATGGTTTGTGCCTAGATGTCCCCCCCAAAGTCTCATGCAGTCATGGGGTGGGATTCTAGTTTTATGATTGATTCACAGTCCACTTTTGGGGTTATGGGTGTGGGTGCTATACTCACCTTGGGGTCAGTAGCCTGCATCCAACATAAGGGAGGGAAAGAGGCTTGCGCTATGTCACCACTCTTCCTTTTTGTTCTTCTTGCTTTTGCTGTTATTTACCGCCATCAACTGCTGCCCACTTCCATGTGCCAATCTGCCTTGAGTATGGACTGAAAGCTACATAAACTGTGAGCTAAATATACCTTTCCTTCCCTAAATATGGGAGTTAGGAATTTTATCTCAGCAATGAAAGAAAAGTAACCAAGACAAAGTGGTTCCCTATGTTGCTTTTATAGCAAAGATAATCAATGCTTCCAGATATCCCAAGTGTTTTACATTACCCAGCCATATTTGTAGCATGGTTGAGGACCATGTGATTTGTTTGGGGTGAAGAACTATGAGCAGGAGTAATGTCATGTCATTTTTGGACCAAGGAAATAGTTTTTCTGTCTTTTGGCTTAAATCAAGAAGGGTCAAAGATCTTCATTCAACCCAGAGCCCAGGCCTTGTGAGTGAGACCACCTGGGGCCTGTCAGATCCTTATTTGACCCAGGCCGTATGTGCCAGTGAGACTGCCTGGGGCCCACTGGATCCTGATTGGACCCAGAGCCAAGGCCCAGAATGTGAGTGAGACTGCCCAGGGCCTACCAGATCCTTATTTGATCCAGAGCCCAGGCCCAGTGGGGAACCCTGCAGAAGAACTCATTGCAAAAAGGCTAGAAGCAAGATCCATCCAGCTGATCCAGGAGCAGAACATCTTGCCAGAGCAGCACAGAGGGTTCAGCTCAAAGGGCTGCAGCAGGAAGAAGTGGAGCACAGTACACAGACCCATGCCACACCCACCTGGATGAGTTTGAACTTGATAGACCAGATTTGGTGCTAAGGTAATAACTCTATCTAAGCTCTACACCAAAAGTCAGAAGACAGTGCTATACAAAATGACAAAGAGAAAGAGCAAAATGCATTCTCAGGCCCTGAGCCCATCCAGAACAACTGCAGAAAACACTAGCATAGAAGAAATTCGAAATCACATACCTGAAATCTCTGAAATAATAGTATCAGAAGTAAAGAAACAGCTTCAGAAAGGTATAGAGAAAATCAGATCAGAAATAATTTCTGAAGTAAAAAAAGAAATGATAACTATAATGAAACAAGTACTAAGTGCTTCTAAAGAAGACATTGATTAAAAAATAGAGCAGAATATAAAAATGATGGAATCCTTGAATAAGCAGTATAGGAAAGAAATAGAGTGCATGAAACAGATTCAAAGTGATATGCAGGAAATTCAAACCTAAATCACAAGCTGGCAAAACTCTTTGAATGAAAGTGAAAATAGACTTTAAGACCTTAAAGACACCATTTCAGCTAGTGAAAAAGTAAGAAAAGATCTCTTAAAAACAACTAGGATGCAGGAAAAAATAATTCAGTACCTGCAAGACGATGCAATAGTGAACAACATGAGACTAATAGGCATCAGTGAGAAGGAAGGAGTCAATACAAATGATATAAAAAGAATATGGGCAAAGTAATAGCAGAAAACTCCCCTAACATGGGGAAACAATCTGGCATTCAGGTAACTTAAGCATATAGCACTCCAGATAACATCAACCCAATTAAAAAAACACATAGACATATAACAATCAAGATTCCAGAAATTCAACACAGGAACCATATATTAAAAGTTGCTAAAGAAAAGAAACAGATCACATTTAAAGGAAAACCCATTAGAATAATGGCAGATTTCTCTTCACAAACCATCAAGTCAAGAAGAACATGAAGCAAAGTACTACAAGTCTTGCAAAAAAAAAAATTCCAATCTAGACTGATACACCCTGCAAAACTTTCTTTCAAGTATAATGGAGGAGTGAAATACTTCCATGACAAAGAACAAAGAATTTCATGATGACAAAGCCAAGCCAACACAGACTAATAAAAGATGTTCTACAGAAGGAACAAAATGACCACAACTCCATGAATGAGAATGGAATGAAGCCCCCAAATAGGGCAAATAATTAAAACACAGGAGAATAAGAGGTATACAAAAGCAGTCATTTAGTTATTCTTTTGTATACAGCAGCAAAATATTTCCATCAGCACACTCTACAAATGGACTTCTCCTGCACCTTATAGGTCATGATTCTATCTGGGCCTACAGAGTGGATATCAAAGAAACAGCTGTAGTTCAGTCCCACAAGTGACACCTGGCCACCAGTATGCATCATGGACACTCTCCATGTCCACAACACAGTAGAACTTTGTGTGCTATCCTATCCCCAAACTGTTAGAAGTGCTGGTCATGTATTTGCCGCTCCAATATTCATCACATTATATTCATTTTTTTTCTTCACATTATATTCTTAGTGCTTTTTATTATTGTGAAAACCTTTTCTTAGTTTAATTGTGTTGAAACATTTAATTTTTAATTAATATTTAATTTTCTGAATATTGCTTAATCTTAATTTTTGTTTTAAGTTTTATATTGTATCTTTGACTTACAATCTACTTAAAAGACATGACATATTTTCTAGTATTCCAAACTTTAAATAGTATATTTCCATTTTCCTTTGAGTTTATATTACTTCTTCCTTGTCTTTTACACACACACACACACTCATACACTCACATACATGCATGCACACACATGAAAAAAATGTGTATAACCCAACATAGGATTGATACTATTTTACAGAAATCCTTAATGACCTTCTAAATGGGTTCATCTAATATATTTTGCATAGTCCTCCATAACTACCATTTGGAGAGCTCTTCATTCTTTATCCAGGACCATACAGCAACTTCTCTTGCCTTCTGGATTATGTATGCTTTTTGTTATTTCCTATATGCTACCTCTGAAGGTACTAGAATATTTCAAGTTTGTGTAACTGGAAAATATTTTACTTTTAGCTTTCAAAGGTATGTTTGCTAAGTATGAAATTTAAAGAGGAAAGATTTTTTTTTAGTCTTTTAATTAGTATAGTTTCTTACACACTTGTTCTTTCTAATGTAGAATAAGATGCTACTTAATTTGTTCTTCAATAGGTAACATTTTTATGTATATGTTTTAATGATTCTTTTCTTTAAGTTTTGGACGATTTCATTTTTATGTATCTTGGTATGATTTATTCAAATTTCTTGTACAAAACTTTCATTTTTTCTTGGCAATCTGGTGTTCTAAATTCAGAAATTTTAAATCTTTAAATACTTATTCCTTACCCCTTTTTACTTTGAGAATTCTAATTATATGCATATAAGTTTCTTGATTTTGACACAGAGTGAACTATTATGTGACTGATCTGTAAATTCATCTTCATTTTTATTTTGGACAATTTTTATTGTTATATTCATTTAAGTTTGTAAATAATTTATTTACAGTGTGTAATCTATTATTAATCCCATGTTATATACTCACTTCAGAAATATCTAAAATTTACTGTCTATATTTTATACCATTCATATTTTAATATTTGTCTATAATTTTTAATATACGTAATTACTGATTTTCAATAATGGAAAAAAAGAACAGTCAAAGACAATTAGGACTCGATAGCCATTTTCTATCCTTTTATTCATTTGTAGTGAAGATAAAATGTTCCAGGTAGAATAGTTATAAGCTATTATAGGAGGGTGTGACTCACATTGGACTTTGACTAAAAAATAAACTTCTATTGCAATAAGCTATTGATATTTTAAAGATACATTTTTATTAACGTTTAATTGCGTATCTGTGTTACCTGAGCCAATGTTTTTGGATTAAGACTAAACCTAAAATCTTCAGAAATTATTTTATTTATTTGTTTATTTATTTATTTATTTATTTTGGCAGAATTGGGGATTGAACTCAGGTCCTTGTGCTTGCCAGGAAAGCGCTTATTCCACTGAGCCATCTCCCTGGCCCTCAAATATATTTAGATTCTCCCAAAAACAATTATATAAAATTCTGGTATGAGATTTCTTTTCTTAAACGTTTCTCAAAATAAAATTTAAATTCCCTTTCTGTTATAAGGGAAATGGAATTAATTTAGAAGCTTTCTACTTAGCCTGTCTAAAGTTCTAAAGACCAGCCCAGTTTCAGTCAGCCAAGAGAGATATACATTAGGCCCAACTCTGGATGTTTGAGTACCACTTTTTCTCTCATCAGGTGAGGGAAGAATAGCTCAGGTGCAATTTCATCAACATCCATGCCTGTTACATAGTTTTACAGGACCCTACAGTAGAATACAAACTAAATGGCTTATTTTCTCTAAGGTTAAGGATCAAAGTCTAAGATTAATTGTCATCAGAGTTGTTCTTCTTCAGAGGATAGCGGGAGACATACACTAGGCTTCCTTCCCTGCCGCTGGTACATTCTTGGCTGATAGAAGAATATTTTCTGTCTTTAGGAGCCATTATCCCTGTGTGGGGGTCTGAATCCCAGATTTTCCCAATGTATTAAAATAACTCAGGCACATTGAATTACTATGAGTTAACTATTTATTTTTATATTAATTTTATTGATGACAACTAATTAGAACTACAATAATGAGACTTCAAAATAGGGTTGCATTATGATGAGCTAGGACTTCAACATATAAACTTTAGAGCATATAATTCAGTCCATAACAATTGTCAGTGTAATCAAATAACTATAATTGTTAATAACTGAGTTCTTGTATTGAGACTATTTGTGTTAGAATCCCAGTTTGACTATTTGAACCTAAACTTCTTTTTTTCTCAAATGAGGTCATTGACTTTGTAGGGCTGTTGTGCTACTTAAATAGCATATATGTAATGTGATACTAGAATAGCATCATAGTATCCTTTATAGAATAGTATCACTTCTGTTGCACTTTTGAGCATAATCTGCAAGACTGAAAACAAAATAATTTTGTAGAATGTCTCCACATTCTACAGTGAGTTGAAGGCCAGGGAGATAGCTCAGTAGAATAAGTATAGGGTCCTGAGTTCAATCCCTGGTACCACAAATAAATAAATAAACAAACAAACAAACAAATAAAATAAAAAATAAATGAGTTGATAGAGTACTAGTGCTCAATAAATGTAAAGCTAATTGTCTTGGAAAATGAAGTCACCATTTTAATGATAAAGGAATCAGGGATGATGAGGTCAGGGAATATTTTTCAGAAAAATTTGTTCTTTCTGCTACTTATGGAGAGGAGAGAGAAGTGTGTTCCCCTCACCTCAGGTCAGATGACAAGAACCCTACAGAGAGCTTAGAGGGATATATTTCCTCAGAGCTTAGAGGAAATGATATTTGACTCAAGCCTGGGAAGATCAAGATGGCTGCCTAAGTCTGACAATTGCCTCCCTAGTCACTAGAGGGGTTCAAATGTTTTCCCATGATGGCAGAAGAGTTAAGAGGAGGCTTTTGCATATATCCTCAGTTCATGTTACCAAGACAGCCTGGAGCCATTTTAGAAAGATGAACCCAAGAGACCTTGCCAACATGATGGATCTCAGCTGAAAGAAGATTGAGCCTGAGGGTACCCATCACTGGCCAGCTTAGAAAGGAGTCATAATTGGAAGGCATATTGGGGTCTTCCCTGAGGAACCTATGTTGTAAGCATGGATCTGAGGGACATAAGCAAAAACACAGGGGTTGGGACCAAGATGAGGCACAGGAAGGGAGCCAGGGTCCCACCATTGGGTGGGACCTGCAGAGATAAGCAGGAAAATCAGTGACACAGCAGAGCTTCCAGTTAAGATGCACAAGATGGACAGGCACAATTATCTGTGTGAAATAGTCTGAAGCAACGGGAACAGTAAGAGCCAGCAGGTGGTAAGTTAGGTGAACTAGCGGAGAACTCCATCTACAGAAAACTGATCCTGTCCCCCTAATTAGAGATCAAGGTCAGACCAAACTCAGAACAAATCTTCCTGCAATCTTGATTGGAGTACACATTTCTGGAGTCTGACTTGAACCTACCACAGAACTTTAGACACTAGAGGAATTTCACCACTTTTATTTTTCCATGTCTGCTTGGATTTCCTCTTTGTATTTGTCTATATTATGGATTTTCCCTCCTTTTCTTTTTGTTTCTTCTTTTTTCTTTTTCACTGTTTGCTGCTCTGTCCTATTTTGTTTTGCTTTCTATATATTTATTGTTTCACAGTGTGTGTGATTTTTTTTCAGTGTTTCTTGTTCTCTCTTTCACAATTAGGCCATAAACTTTCTTTTTGTTTTATTTTGTCTTTTTTTTTCTTTCTACCGTCAATTAACTTGTTCAATTTTATGATGCTTTCATGTGAGAAAACATTGTCTCTGATTTTTTTCTGGTTCACTTCAATACTCCTGGGCTTTTTCTTCCAATCCTTCCTTCATGTGTTCTGACAATCTTCGTACGTGCTCTTAAACTTACTGCTACTATATTTACCTTCATCTGTCTCTTCATCCTATTTCTCTTACCTGCTCCACACACAACATGTTATAGCCACTCTACTAAGTATAAAATCATTGCATACACATTCATAGGATAAACTGGATTATATTTTATAAGTGTAGAACTTGCGACTATTGCTAATGATATCAAGCTAATAGTTACTACAGCTTGACACTAGCCAGTTTAATATTATTGCTAATTGTGCAACTTCAACAAGATGTTATACCTGCTATGATCAGTTTTGCTCCCCTGTATGACAGCACCATTGTAAGGCATCACAATCATAACCATAGTCCAATACCAAAGAAATGGACTGAGAAAAATAGATAGCAACCTCACATTCTTAATGTGCTTGGAACGTATACAATACTTAGCAGTTCACTGGTTTATTGTGTGATTTCTCAAATTATACTATGAACAACTGATTTTTTTATAGTCAGTTCTAAAATCATTCACATTCTTTACTGCCTAGTATTTTTATTGTTACTTTTTTTTTTGGTATCAGGGATTGAACTTGGGACCTTTCTCTTTCTTAGAAGGCACTTATATCACTGAGCTATATCCTCAACCCTCCATATTTTAACATTGATACTAAATTCTCTGAAAATATAATCACAAACCTTACCAAGAAAATAATCTGAAAATTAGTTGTCTATGTTACACAATGTGAGATGGATGAGTACATGGCAGGACATATTGTTCAAATTTTATGTGATGCATACAAATCCTTGCTGAAATAGTGTTAGTTCTCATACTGACTTGCAACACATGTTTGACTATAGAACTATTTTTTCATTACATAAATCTTTGTATAAATATTTTATAAGGCAATTTCAATGATATCTTTAGTCCAGTAAGATAAAAGAATTTATACAACATGTACATAAAGAAAGAACAATTGGGTAAAATGTAAAATGCCAGCAAAGCAGTGTTATATTTGTGTATAAGAATTTCCCAGCCTCTCTATGACTGAAGAACTAAAAGAGCCACGTCAAATAGTTAAGACTAGCCTATAGGTCTGGAGAGTCAATGAGAGGTTAACAGAGCTTAGGATGAGTTAGCACTCATAGCTAAGATTTATTGTCATGAAAAAGTACAAAGCCAAATAAGAGAGAGGAATATGTTACTGTAATGCTTGGTTATTGTGTCAACTTGGGAAATTCCGAAGCTTAACTAAGTAACTCAGCAGTTCTACATCCTAGGGTGTAAAGAACATGCCTTATGTGGCTGGTTATGCTCCACGATGTTGTAATGGTTGATTCATTGGGCCAACTTGAAAATTTTAGCAGTTTAAATGACTTACCAGGGGCCTAGGATCCTCACTTTGTAAAAATTCTGAGCCTGGGTAACAGGAGAACCCAAAGATGGTATGAGTGTTCTACTACCCTAGGACTAACAGCCTGCATGCAATGTAAGAGAGAAAAAGAGGTTTTCTCTCCCCCCTTTTTTGCTTTCCTTGCTTTATCTGTCTTCCCCCCGTGATGAAATGCTGCCTCTCTGCCATATCACCCTGCTTTGGAGCCAGCTGGTTATTTCCTGAAACCTTTACAAGCTGTGAGTTAAATTAACCTTTCCCTGTTAAAATTGGGCATCAGGTATTTTTTCTCAGCAATAAGAAAAGATAATCAAGATAGTTAAAATATTATTTATTTTAAATAATATATCTGAATTATATCCATTTCTATTATAGATATCTGATTTGTGTCTTTCAGCTTTTACTGGATATCCCTTAAGGGAAAAATTCAGTCTACTTCAATTTTAATTTCCCTGTCATATTTAGCATTCTAACATACCTTAAGTTATAATTTGTTGAGTGATTAAATGTGATTAAATGTTTACTTCATACTATGCTCTTTAAATAAATTCTTTAATACTTTCTATTTTTATTTTTTATTTATTTTATTGAGAAACAAATAGCAATGAGACAGAATAAAAACTGATTAATAGGACGGTTTCAATAATTAATACATTGTACATTGTTATCATCTTAGTGGTTATCCGTAGTACAAGAAGAAGACAGGATATCCTGACCAAATACTATTAGTACAAATTTTTCTACTCATGGAAGTAAGTGAAAGTAGCTATAAATCTATCCTAACTACTCTGTAGATACAAGTACAAAATGGCCCTTCCTTTGTATCCCCTTTTTTTTGTTTGGTCCTGTCAGAGGTGGGTATTCCATTAGTATCTAAATTTATAGGTGCGTGAATTCAGCAAAACAATCCAACACAGTCCAGCAGTACAAAATAGTAGTGGGTTATCCGCAGAAGTTGTTGACTTGAGACTTTCACAGCTCAGCATATTAATATGGTTTTACTTCATATACCTTGTTTTTATACTTTTCTGCTGAATGGTTAAGACTAAGATAAAGTGAAACCTATATAACAAGAAATGTAACTTTTGTATCTCATAAGGTCAGGCACTTACCTTCAGGACTTATCCTGTAACCCCGTACGTACCTCACTTTGAAGACCCTTTGACAGTGTCAGCCTTGTGGATGAGTCACAGCCATTGCTTGATCAATTTACTCTCTGTGAAAGCCTGAGAGAATGTTTTCTCTCTATGCAACTCTCCTTAGGAACACTCTACATTATTGATCACTTTCCTCTGTGGCCCTATAACCTCCTTGATCAGAAAATTTGGGACACAACTGAGTTACATGATGTTACACTACAGGTTCTTCTATGTCCTAAGTCTTCACTGACATTGAAAGGCTAGGGTCAAAATTTTGGTTGACCATGCAACCCTTCCTTTTCTCCAATTTTTGATCTGCAGACTTAGGTTGTTAAGCTTCCAGAAGAGAAGATTATTATTATGCTGCAACATATGCAGTTCAGTTTAACCTAATTATCTGTCTAAGTATCAATCATCTTAGGCATAACATGGAACAGGTATTTTCCATCAAGTATTGATATGTTAAACATTAAGTTCCTATACAACATGAAGAAAAAATAAAAAATAGAAATAAACACATATTTTTACACAGAAATTTCAAAATCTAACCATATACAGCATTGTAGCAGGACAGTCCTGTGACTTTTTTTTACTTGTGTCTTTTTTTCATTGATTACCTTTAACTTAAAAAAAAAAGAAAAAAATAACTTTTACTTGAGAGACAGTATGGTAATAATTGCTATGTCATGACAAGAAGTACCTATTTAAAAGATCAGAATGGCAGGTATTGCAAGCGTGACCCTTCTATTACACATTGCTATCTCAGTGCAGTTGCTTGGTTCACAGGTATCAGCATGTATAGTTAGTCAGGGTAAGAATCCTACCAATTAACTGCTAATTTCAAAAACTTGCTGATGTTTCTCAGGATTATTGAATTACTCATCTTATGAGCATAAATGTATGGCTTTGCCCCTGTCATGTTTCCCAGATTTTCTCTTTGCTGTATCCTTGTTGTTCAATTCTTAAGTTCTTGATTTTCTGTTAATTGTATTATACCTTTCTATTTGTATTTCTTCTTTTGAGTTCTTATAACAGGGAGACTACACAATATTTTCATATGTGGATCTAGTTTATTTCGCTATCTTCAAGTGGCATCCACTTAAATATGAAGGCTTGGAGTTTATCATTCTTTATAGCTTAGTAATACTCCATTGTATAAAGATACCACATTTTTTTCATGCATTCCTCAGGTGACAGGTATTTTGGTTATTTCCAAGATTTGGCTATCACAAATTGTGCTGCTATAAACATAGGTACACATGTATCACTGTGAAATGACATTTTCAGTTCCTTCGGGAAATTTGCCAGTAGGAGGATAGCTGGTTTGATTGGGATTTCCAGTCCTAGTTTTTTAATGGTTGCACCACTCTAAATTCCCACCACCAGTGGAGAAGTGTTCCCTTTTCCCCACATCCTCTCGAACATTTCTGGTTTGTTGATTTCTTTATGATAGCCATTCTTTCTGGGGTGAAATGGTATCTCAGTGTTGTTTTGATTTGCATTTCACAGATGGCTAATGATGTGGAGCATTTTTTCATATATTTATTTGCTTCTTAATTTCCTCTTCTGAAAAGTGTGTGTTCATCTCAGATGCCCATTTCTAGATTGGGTCTTTAAATTGGGGGGCCCTAATGGTTTTAGTTCTTTATAAATTCTAGAGACCAGACCTTTGTCTGAGTGCTTATTAGTCAAGATTTTTTTCCAAATCTGTGGGGTGTCTTTTCACTTTGTTGGTAATTTCTTTTGATGTGCAAAAACTTCTCAATAAAAGGTGGTTCCAGTTGTTAATTCTTTCAAGTATTACCTGTGCGATTTGATTTTTGTTCATGAACTCTTTGCCTGCCTCTATGTCATCAAGAATTCCTCCTACTTTCTCTTCTAGGAGATTTAGTTTTTCTATTTTAATGTTTAAATCTTTAATCCATTTTGACTTTGCATGGTGATAGTCTTGGGTCAAGTTTTAGTTTTTGGCATGAAGGGAACCAGTCGTTTCAGCATCATTTGTTAAAGAGGCTATCAGCCGGGTGTGGTGGTGCATGCCTGTAATCCCAGCACTCGGGAGGCTGAGGCAGGAGGATTGTTGTGAGTTCGAGACCAGCCTGAGCTACAAAGTGAGTTTAAGACCAGCCTGAACTGCATAATGAGACCCTGTCTCAAAAAGACAAAAAAAAAAATAAAAAAAAATAAAGAGGCTATCATTATTCCAGTAAGTGTATTTGGCACCTTTTTCGAAGATCAGGTGGATGAGTGTGTTCATAGTCTGCTGCATCTTCCTATCTATTCCATTGATATTCAGGTCTATTTTGTTGCCAATACCATGATGATTTCATCACAGTGGCTTTGTAGTATAATTTCGAGTCAGGAATTGTAATGCCTACTATCTTGTCTTTGTTGCCCAGGACTGCTTTTGCTATTCTAGGTCTTTTCTGGTTCCAAATAAATTTTAGGAACTGTTTCTCTAGGTCTGTGAGATATGTTGGTGGTATTTTGATAGGGATTGCATTAAATCAGTATGGCAATTTTGGGAGCATGGTCATCTTCACGATATTGGTTCTTCCCATCAAGGAGAAGGAAATGTCTTTCCATTTTCTGAAATCCTCCACAATCACTTTTTTTCAGAGTACTGTAATTTTCCGAGAAAAGATCTTTGACTACTTTAATATATGAATTCCAAGGTATTTCATTTTCCACAGTGCTATTGTAAAAGGTATTGTTTCTCTAATTTCCCTCTCAGTGTGTTTGTTATCTGTGTAGAGGAATGCTATTGACTTTTGGGTATTGACTTTGGATCCTGCTATTCTACTCAGGATTTGTGTATCAGTTCAGTTCTAGTAGCTTCTTGGTGGAGTTTTTTGGGTCTTCTAAGTAAAGTATCATGTCATCTGCAAATAACAATAGTTTAAGTTCTTTTTACCTATTCGTATTCCTTGTATTTCTCCCTCTTGTCTAATGCTCTAGCTAATGATTCCAGAACTATATTGAACAGGATGGGTGATAGAGGACCAGTGTCTTATACCAGATCTAAGAGTAAAAAAAATCAGTTTTTCCCCATTTAGAATTATAGGAGCCATTGGTTTGGCATGGATGGCTTTTATTAAATTGAGGTAGAGGCCCTCTATGCCAATTTTTCTGTACGACTTTGAACATGAATGAATGTTTGACTTTGTTAAATGTCTTTTGTGCCTCAATTGAGAGGATCATGTGGATTTAGTTTTCTCTCTATTGATGTAGTATATTACATTTATAGATTTTAGAATATTGAACCATTCTTGCATCCCTGGAATGAATCCTACCTGGTCATGGTGTATAATCTTCTTGATAATTTGTTGTATTCTATTTGCTAGGATTTTATTGAGGATTTTTTTCATCTAAGTTCATGAAGGAGATTGGCCTATAGTTCTCTTTTTTTCGTTGTATCTTTCCCTGGTTTTGGTATCAGCATAATACTTACCTCCAGGAATGATTTTGGGAGAACTGTTTCCTGTTCAGTTTCTTTGAAGAGTTTAAAGAGTGTAGGAATTATATCTTCTGTAAATTTCTTGTAGAATTCAGCTGTAAATCCATCAGGATCTGGACTTTTATTTTTCAGCAGGCTTTGTATTACATTTTGTACTTCATTGGCTGTTGTGTTATGGAGAGTTGTTATATCTTATTCATTCAGTTTTGGTAATTTGTACCTTTCTAGGAATCTGTCAACTTCATCTGTGTCTTGTATTCTGTGAGAATAGAGATTTTCAAAGTAGCTAGTGATAATCTTCTGAATTTCCATGGGGTCTGTGGTAATTACACCCTTTTCATTCCTTACTGTTTTATTTGAAATTTTTCTTTCCTCTTTTTGATGAGTTTATCTAAGGGTTTAATGACTTTATTTAGTCTTTCAAAGAATCAGCTTCTTGATTCATTAATTCTTTGAACTGTTTTCTTCATCTCAATTGAATTAATTTCTCCTCTAATCTTTATGATTTCTTCGTCTTTGGGCTCTGGGTTTGGTTTCCTCTTCTTTTGTAGTTGTCAGAGGTACATCATTAGGGTGTTTATTTGTTCCTGTTCTGCTTTCCTAATGTGTGCATTCATGGTTATGAATTTCCCTCAGAGAACTGCTTTCATGGCATCCCATAAATTTGTTAAGTTGTGCTTGAATGTTCACTTCATTGTATTGTTGAAATTTTTGTGCAACCCATGGATTACTGAGTAGGGTGTTGTTTAATTTCTATGTGTTATAGTTTTTTTCTGGTTTCTTTTGTCATTTTTTTCCAGTTTCAATGCACTGTGGTCAGATAATATACATGGGATAATTTCTGTTTTCTTGCATATACTTAAGCATGACGTATGGACCAGTATGTGATCTATTTTAGTGGATGACCCATGTGCAGCTAAAAAAAAACTGTCTATTCATCTGTGGTTGGTTAGAACACTATGTACATGTCCAACAATCCATTTGTTCCAAGCTCTGGTTCAGTTCTCCTACTTCTTTGCTAACTTTTTGTCTGGTTGACCTATCTTTTTGGATAAGAGGGTGTTAAGGTCTCCTGTTAAGATTGTGATTTTGGAGATTAGATTTTTCATGTCCATTGAGATTTGTCTTATATAGCTGTGTGCTCCTGTGTTTAGTGCATATGCATTTATGAGTGTTACTTTTTGCTCTTGAATTTTTCCCCTAAGCAGTATATAGTGGCCTTCTTTATTTCATTTGATCCTTCTTTGTTTTGGTTGAGACTGTCTGAGAACAGGATTGCTACCCCTGCTTTTTTCTGAGGTGTTGGGGCATGTAGTATTGTTTGCCATCCTTTGATTTTCAGCCTATGTATTTCTTTATGAGTTAAGTGTGTTTCTTTAATATGCAGCATATTGTTGGATTTTGTTTCCTAATCCACTGTGCCAGTGTATTTAATTGTTGAGTTTAGTCCATTTATGTTGATGGTTATAATTGAGATGTGTTGACTTATGATTAACATGTTATTTACCTTCTGTTGTTATTCCTTTTAGTCCTGTGCTTAATTGTTTGTGCTATTTAGTGGGCTCCTTCTCTTCTCGTTCATGGAGTTCTGATCATCTTGTTCTCCCTCTAGGACATCTGTCAGTAGTCTGGGTAGGATTGGCTTTGTCATCATGAAATTCTTTAGCTGTTCTTTGTCATGGAAGTATTTCACTTTTTCATCAGACTTGAAAGAGAGTTTGGCAGGGTGTAATAGTCTGGGCTGGAATTTGTTTTCATAGAGGACTTGAAGAACTATGCTCCATGCTCTTCTTGCCTTCATGGTTTGTGAAGTCAGCCGTTATTCTGGGTTTTCCTTTCAATGTGATCTGGTTCTCTTTTCTAGCGGGTTTCAGTATGTTATTCTTGTGCTGGATTTCTGGGATCTTGGCTATTATATGTCTCAGTGTGTATTTAATTGGGTTGAAGTTATTTGGCATTTTATATGCTTCAGTTACCTGAATGTCAGATTGTTTTGTCATATTTGGGAAGTTTTCTGCTATTACTTCTTCACATATTCTTTTTATGTCATTATATTGACTCCATCCTTCTCATTGATGCCCATTAGCCTCACATTGTTCATCTTGGCATTGTCTTGCATTTGATGAATTATCTTTTCCTGCATCTTAGTTTTTCTTAAGAGATCCTTCCTTACCTTTTTGCTAGCTGCACTAGCATCTTCAAGATCTTAAACTCTGTCTTCACTTTCACTCAATGATTTTTCAGGCTTGTGTTTGAGATTTTTATGTACCTCTATATTTCTTTGACTCTGTTTCATGTGATCTGTTTCTTTCATGTATTGCTTATTCAAGGAATCCATCATTTTTCTAATTTTCTTTATTTTATCAATTTCGTCTTTAGAAGCAGTTATTAATTCTTTTACTGCAGAGCTTTTTTCAGATTTGGTTTCCTCCATATGTTTCTTTATTTGATTCTTTATTTCAAATGCTATGAATTCAGTGATTTCTTTTTTATTTCAGAAATTATTTCTGCTGTGAGTTCTTCTATGCCTTTCTGCTGTTGTTTCTTTACTTCTGATGCTATTAATTCATACATTTCAGATGAGCTAGTGTCCTCTGCACTTGTTCTGGGTGGGCAGTGGCTTTCTTCCATTCATTTCTGTATTTTATATTTTACTTCAGATGCTATGAATTCAGAGGCTTCTTTTTTTATTTCAGAAATTGATTCTGCTCTGATTTCCTCTATACTTTTCTGCTGTTGTTTCTTTACTTCTGATGCTATTAATTCATACATTTTAACTGAGCTAATATCCTCTGCACTTATTCTTGGTGGGCTTCAGGCCTGAGATTGCATTTTGCTCCTTGTCTTTATCATTTCATATAGCACTCACCTCTAACCCTTAGGTGTAGAGCTTTCGTGCAGTTATAACCTTAGCACCTACTGAAATTCAGGTTTGAGTTTATCCAGTTATGCCTTGCTTGGGTCTAGCTGTTGTGTTCAGCTCCTTCCTGTTGCAGCCCTTGGAAGTGAAATTGTTGTGCCCCTCTTGCACAGCAGTGAACCTGTGATGCCCCTCTGTTGTGCCCCTGACCCAAGGGGCACAGGGGAGTGCAGAAGCTCTCCCATATGCTAGGGCCTGGACTTGGGATAGATCTGGGTGTCTGAAGAGTGTTTTAGAAGTTCTCACTCACTGGGCATTCTTGGGGTGGGGGCTCCAGAGGGGTGCAGAGGTCCCGAGGGCATAGTAGAGGGTCTCACTCACAAGGCATGCCTGAGTTTTGGTCCAGAGAGCTTCCTTGGGTGCAGAGAACCTGGAAGCTCTCCCACACACTCTCTGAGCCTTGGCTGGGCTGGATGTGGCATGCAGGGCGGGCTGTGCTGGCTCTGGAGGGGCGGGGGAGTTCCTCAGAACAGAGAGGAAAAGTCTCTCTCCTGCGGCAGGTCTGTTCTTGGTATGATGAGCCAAGGAGAGAGGAGAAGATCTCCCACACACTCGCGGGGTCTGGGGTTAGGCGGATCTGGAATGGTCCCAAGGTGAGGTGGAAGTTCTCCTCTTTAATACGTTTAATGCCTTGTGAGATAGGCAGTTTTATTGCTTCAAGTTTTAGAACAAGAAAGTGAGGCACAGTGATTATACAATTTGCTTAAGGCACATAACTAATGCCAGAATTTGAACCAAGACTGAGTCCTGAGAATGTCATCTATCATCATACTCAACAGCTTCTATCATGAACTGGGCTTTACATGAGGAGGAATTTCCCACAGAATGCAAAATGTGATGCTCATCTCTGTAGAAGTTTCAAAAGGTTTTGCAAATGTGAAGCCCTTTACTGATTTTTTTGTTTATTTTATGAGGAAAACTAGGGAAAGATATATAAAGTGAAGGATACAGAACGCCAATAGCCCTGCAAATTACTTTAGCTGGGAAACTCAAGTGCCATCTTGGATAGCATATAGTTGCAAAGCATTATGATCTTGAAAATCTGCTATTTTAAATCTATGAGCACAAAGGAAGAGACAAAGTAGATAACTTAGAAATGAAAAGAAATATTTTATCATGCTATATGGACTCTAGGTCTTCTTTGATCAGAGACAATTGATCACTTTCATTTTAAAACTCAGAAGGTAAAACATAAAGTCTAAGTAAAATGCCTGATTCCTAATATATGTTTCATTAAATTATAGTTAAGATTAGGAACTTTTTTCTTTGAAACAGTAAAGGTGAGCAACACAGTCCGCACTATGTAGCAGACCCTTCCCTGGGGAGGAGCTCTTTTTGTCCAGAAATCATTGAAAGGGAATGCAGAGTACTCAAAAGTTCTGGGAAGAGAAGGAAAGTAAGAACTCTATATTATAAGAGAGGACAGTAGTAGAGCAGGGATAGGTTAATTATGACAGCTATCCTCAAGGCATGTCCTCTGAGAGGGTGTTAGATGTACAGGACTGTCAGGACAGATTCTGCTGTAAGTAATGAATAATAGAAGATGATAAAATCTGATACAAGTTGAAAATTTAATTCAAAGTCACATGAAAGTAAAGCAGCTGGAGCTTAGTGACAACTCCATCACCTTGGAGAACCATCTGCTGTCCTGTTGCTCTGTACTATGGACTGATAGAAGCCTGTTTAGTCCTACATGACTCTTAGAATCTTTTTGGTAGAGAGCAACAGATTCAGGGTGAAAGTATCAGCTGTCTATCAAACTTGCTACAAGGTAACATGAAAAGTAAAACCCACAAATTCAGCCATAAAGGCAAACGCTCATACCAAGGTATTCATTGATCAATGTCTTAGTCACTTGCTTGTCACCAAGATACAATACCCATCAATATCCATTAAGGGAGGGGAGATTTATTTTGACTCATGCTTTTTTAAAGGTTTTGGTCCATAGTGTGCTGGCTCTGAGGCAGGAAGACCATGGTGGGGGGTCTGGCAGACAAAAGCTGTTCACATCATGGCAGCCAAGCAAGCAGGGGAGAAAAGTCAGGCAGGAGATAGAGCCACACCCCCAGTGCCCAACTCTTCAGACCTAACTACCTGCTCACAGCAAATTTGCTGGCTGTACTGTTGTGCACAGGATCCATTCACCTTTGATAGCCCTGCCTCTGAGTGATTGAGGGTTTGGGGCACATCATGTTTTTATTTAAATCATAACAAAAGCAAGCATGAGAATAGTTGACATGCTCTATTTCATTTAATGAAATCTCAACTCTCACTCTACTTTCCAGGCTTTCAATCATAAAAATGTCAACAAGGCAGGCATTAGAACATTCTAGGAGCAGGAATCTGTTATTTATGTAGTTACCATCTGGCAGAGAAAAAGTCCCTAAAACTAAAAGTTGCATATGCAAGTTATTTACAGAATAATCAAGTTAAAGGCACCATTCCTACCTGTACCTATAAGTCATTCAAATAGGCAGGGCAGTATCTCTAAAGTATTTTGGCCAACTTACATCTTAAATCTCTTTAATTTAGTTAATCAAAGTTCCTTTTGGCATTGTTAAGCTTGTTAGTATCCTGTAAATTTTATTCACCCTTAAAAATCTGTGTCTGAAATTCAATGAGAATACTAGCAAAATACAGTTTTTTATCCAAATACGAATGATAATAATAGAGTAGTCCCTGCTAAGATAGAGGTTTTTACTATCAGAATAATACTGATAACTGGAGTGTGAACTTTCAGGTGAAACTTTAGCTGACTGTATGTATAAAAACATATCTAGAACAAAGAAATTTTCTTAATTTATTTAATTTAATTATCATCTTCAAAACACAGCTTGTGTACTTACTTTTGCTCTGATCCAATTGGTTGCAACTTGGTTTGTCATAACAAACCTTCAATGAGGCTTACAAATAAAGCCTTTATTTGTGAAAGTCATATGTGTGTGGATGGTAGGTACTACTGTTGCAGGCAGCTGAGTTAGCTAGAAATATGATAGACAGACAGCGTCAGGCTCTAGAAGGAGTTAACCCAGAAGACAAAGACAACTATTGGAGGGATGGATGCTCCTGCTTGTGAACCAGACCTAAAGGCCAAACAAATGTTAAAAGAGTAGCACCTAGGATTGATATTCTAAACAAGTAGCGATCACCTAAAAAGACCCAAGTGAGTCACTAGCCCAACCCCCAAGGGGAAGAGACCCTATCCCATAATCATGTCCGCTTAGAGGTGACTTGTTTCCCCATTTGGTCCTGGGCCTAATCAACTTTACCTGAACAATAGTGCTTGTAATCCCATTGGTTGACCATAGTTTTGTCCCACCCCACATCCACCTAAGCGAGACCCCTTCTCTACCTTAGTCCTGCAAGGTTTTGCCCTATAAAAGACCCTAAAAGAGACAGCTTCCCCGGGCAACCCACTCGGGTCCCCCTTCTCTCCCTCTTTGACAGAGGCTTTTCTTTCTAATAAAGTTTAATCCTCAACCTCTATTTGTTCCTAAAATTCATTTTTCGGTTTTAGAGAACGTGAACTCATCCAGGTCAGGTTGGGAGTTTTACTTCCCTGTATCACTACTATGAAAGAAGAAGAGACAAATGAACACTTTGTGACCTCTGGAAGCTTTCCTGTGCAGAGAAGTCTCACTACAGTTGCTCAATACATTCTCTGCACTGCAACAAAGAAATGGTACTCCACCCTTACACTGGGACACTTTCCAGGTATGAGAGATAGTCCCATGTCTTCCTAGAAATTGGTCAGAATTCTGGTAATGGATTAGTGGTAGCTAAATAAGTAACAGCAAAAACTATTTCATCGACTGTCTCATGGTCTAGGTTATGTTAGGCTGTTCTCAGTAAATACTTATCTGAGGATGTAGTGAAGTTTCAAAACCATTATGGTTGTGGTATGGGTATTTTTCTCTCAAAATACAGCTATCCATACATTCTGTATTTGGGGTCATTGATCCCTCAACAGCAGGATAATTTTGACAGAAGTAAGTCTGTGACGGTTCATGAACAAATAATGTATTATAGTTTAGCTAATGCATTCTTCAACATTTCACAAAGAAAAGCTTTTATCTCATATAAAAAGCAATTAGAATGCTTTTGGATTGTGGAAAAGAGAGTAACTAGAAAAATATACTACAAGTGAACCTAATTGGACAGTGGAACTCTGGAAAATTTCTTTGTTCAACTTTGCCATACTTTTCAAACTTTTCTTTTTTTTAACTTAAACTTTTACAAAGTGGAAAAAATTATTCTGACTGCATATTTGTCTTAGCTCTAGAAATCAGTTAGATAGTTGAGTAAATGTGAAATCTCTTATTGACGTTGAAAAGAATAGGGATGGCGTAGAATCATAACCCACCCAAGGAAAGCTTCTTCCATTGCCAAAGTAAGCTGCTTATTCATAGGGGATGAACTGTTTGTTTTGCAACATGACTCTTAATTGCTTACTTTTGCAATTCAAAAAATTTAGCATTTCCAAACTTTGCTTTAGAAGTATTTTCATATTGAAACTTGGCATGCAAGTTTAATAACATTTTCTTCTGGTAATTGAAATGATTGAATTCAACCACATTTATTGGACAGCTGAAGGTTACTCAGCTCTAAATCTGTTTTGTCCACTTTAGAGAAAACATAAAAGGAATTAAAAGTGACAGCATTTGCCTTTGGCAGACTGTTTTAATTTATTTTATAATTCATTTTCAAAATTAGATTTTAAGTGTGTTGAAATCATTTTGTTCTGGTTAGACATTTTTATAATTCCATACATTCTTTCCAAAACCCATGACATATCAGACCCAAGTGATACAGAAATAAACACAGAAAAACATTGAAGGCATTGGATCTTTCTCCTACTCCTTCTAGGAACAAAGAAAGAAAGATAAATGAAGAAAGAAGAAGGGCCATTATGCTTCCCTGATAAGTTTCTGGCAACAGCCTTATAAGAGCTTGCAACAGAAATTGCCTGCTTGATGTTGACTCTTAAAACAAATTTTTGGAGAATAAATTTTTATTCTAGTAGCAGAAATTGATTAAAATCACTAAAAGCAGCCAAAGATTCATTAAGGATATTTTATCAGAGAATTTTTAAAGCATAACTTGTAATCTTTCTCATTTTATTTTGAATGCTAATTGGCAATTGGCATATATGTTAATTGTATTCATAGATTTGCTAATAATGCATCTGGCCTCTTTTAAAAAACAAAACTAGAAAATCAAATAATAATATTAATTTCTTTTTAGTTTTCAAAGACTACAAACCCCTTTAAGTTATGTAAGAGGGATTTATTTCAATGTTACAAACATAGAACTGCATGTATTTGGGCCTCAAACGAACTAGAAAGTTGTTGAGAATCAATATGTTCCCCTTATCCTTCTCCTTTAAACTCAGCTTCTTTTTCCACATGTATGCAACTCCATCCCACTAAATATCAATATCACTTGCTTACTTATAATTTTGCAAATGACTTCCTCATCAACTATGCTAGAATGACTTTATTATTATAATTCTCACCCATGACTAGTAACAACCTCTATATTTTACAGTTTGAATTAATGATGGAGCAAATCCATCATTAATGGATTGGTATGGATCTCTGTTCTAGTGAAGCCACACTAGCCAATGGCTTTGCACCAATCAATAGATAGCTGCCTCTCTCGGAAAGATACCTTGCCTTATGAGCATGGTTGGAGAAAGAGGAAGAGACATGATATTTCTGCTGCCTCCTTCCTCATCTTATTATTATTTTTTGTATCTTGGTAGTATTGGGAACCAAACCCAAGGCCCTCACACTAATAGGAATCTCCATTCCTCTTTTACTTCTTAATTTGAAGCAAGGCCTTGCTAAGTTGCTTAGCTGTCCAGGTTGGTCTTGAACTTATGATCCTCCTGACTAAACCTCCCAGAGTGTGTGGTTTATTGGAAGATCCACCACCACAGGCTTTAAGTGCATATTTCTAAAATTTTTTGCCACACAACTACTAGAAAAATATAAGTATTAAAAAATTAACATTGATAAAATACTATCATCTAATTATAGACTTTATTTTGATTTTGTTATTTAAAATATATTTGTTTCTTGGGCTGGGGTCTGGCTCAGTGATATAACACAACATACCATGCATAAAACCCCAGATTCAATATATAGCAACCCCACAAACACAAGTGAGAAGAAAAGAAAGAAGTTTCTAGATCAAATTGTACTCAATTTCCTTATCTTTTCAATCTCTGTGAGTTTAGAACCAATATTCATATTCAGTATTTGAATTTCATAGTGCTGACATTTTGAGACATTAGCCAATTATTTTTTAGAAAGTCTCTCAGGATCAGTGTGTGTAATGTTTTCCCATGATTAAATGTAGGTTACTTACCTTTTGTAGACATATCACAGAAATTTGTTTTGATCCTCAGGGTACATCTCATTGGGAAGCCCATCATGTTAACTTGTTCCATCATTGTCTTATTCTTAATATGAGCAATATCCAGGGATCAGTAAATGTCAGATGAAAGTGTCTAATATTAAAAGAAAAAAACAAAATAACCAATCAGAAAAATAGTGATATTAAAGAAAAATAATAATTTAGGGAAGAAGAATATACTTTTGAAAAGGAGCTTTCCAGTCAGTAGTTTCTGAGATGTGAGAAGCCATTATATACATGAAACAAGAAAAGTATTGCTCTTAGAAAATAAAATTGGAATTGTAGATACAAAACTAAAGTTTTAGAGATGAGATCAAGAAATTCATCTAGAAAATCTGACACTAAGGTAGAGTATTTGTAGGTAATGGAATCTTACTGAGCTATAAAAAAAAGATAAACCTGAGACTTCTATAGGTAAATGGATGCCACTAGAGACCATACTCATAAGTGAAATAAGTCAGACCCTCAGGTGTAAACATCCTATTTTTTCCCTAGTGTAAGAACCTGAAAGAGTAAATAAAATCTGAAAGATACATTGAGTACTATAAAAAAAGAAAGAAACTGTGTAAATGGAAGGAATAACTGGGATGAGGGAAAGGAGAAAAGAAAAAGGGAAGGAAGGGAAACAGATATATGTATATACACAAGGTAGCTTGGATAATTGTACTATTGATTTCTACTGGTCTATTGAGGAAACAGTTAACGCTTTTCTTCTTGTTAATCAATTTTTCATGCTTTATGTCTGGCAATCAGACAAGTAATTTGAAGACAATATGCAAGATGACAAACATTGTTGAACTTCAAAAAACAAAAAGAAAGAGAAATAGGAGAAATAAAATATGAAAGACATAGCAGACCCATGCAGGATACTAAATTAGGACTGGATTTGACTACATACTGAAAAAAAAAAAATCACAAAATGTTCTAAGACTGACAAGACAGAATTTCTTGCTTACATAAAATGAAAAGGAAGTTTCAGGGTCTTTTGGTGGCTTTAACTGAGTCACCAGAAGCACCAGACTCTTACCATTCACTGTATACCAAATGCTACATTTTTGCAAGCAATACCATGACTCAAGATTGAAGCAGGAGATTAGGGTATGGTGAACCAGCTGGGCAAGTGGGTGTGACCAGTCAGTCATAGAGGTACAGCCAAACCCTGAACCTGGAGCCAATCAGAAAGTTCCATCATCACTTCTTATCATGTAAGACATCAAACAGGTTTTGGTAGGATGACCTAGAACTGATGTCAGCCTGAGCAGTAGGGGATACAAAGAAGGCACTATTAAGTCCTAGGCTGGTGTGCTGTTTTTCACAGTGGTCCACTCTCAACCTGTAGTGTTCTTCTTTTCTTACTTTTAAATTCTTTTTTTTTTTTTGTATTTTTTTAGGGAAATATGTAGTGTGTTCAGGGTCTCACTACTAGATCGGACTCATAGTGATTCTCCTGTTTTCAGCCCCCCAAGTGCTGAGATTACAGGCACAGGCCACTACGCCCTATCTCCATTGCCATGTCAGCATGCCCTGGGGGCGGGACCAGCACTCTGACTTTTAATAAATGTAGAGTCTCAGTACCTTTTGCACTTGTCTTGACCAATTTTTTTGTTCAGAACAGAAGAAACATGGGGAATATCTCTAGAAGGAGACCCTAGAACTCAGAATCTAATAACACTTTGGTGAAGCCAGCCAGCAGAGCAGGAATGATGTAAGATCTTTGAGGAATGCTTATTGTTGTTGTTTTTCTGAAATCTATGGACCCAAGCAAAGGCTTTTTTTTTTTTTTTTTTTTTTTTTTTTTTTTTTTTTTTTTTTTTTTTTTTTTTTTTTTTTTTTTTTTTTTTTTTTTTTTTTTTTTTTTTTTTTTTTTTTTTTTTTTTTTTTTTTTTTTTTTTTTTTTTTTTTTTTTTTTTTTTTTTTTTTTTTTTGCATTTTCTTTTCTATTCTTTCTGCTCTAGAAAAGCCCAAATTCACTTCTTATGCCTTCTCTCCCAGAATAGGTTTTTATCTTTTGGAGGGCTAGTATTTTCGTTGGAAAGAGGTGGGGATCTATGTGGTGGTAAAAATTAACTGAAACTATGAAACTCAGGAGATTTTTTATGGCTCCAGGAACAGTTTTAGAGTGTGTTTTACCCTGTTTGTGGGAAGACACGAAGCACATGGCCTTGGTGTTTGTGCCAGCTGATAAGAAAGGTCCACGGGTCCACTTCAAGTTTCTCTCTCCTTTTCTTTCTCTCTTTTTTTCCAAATTTTCGGTCACTCTGTGTGAGTATGAATCAGCGAAGGGCTGACAGAGTATCTGTTATTAACTCTGTCATACAATGGATCATTTAGGTTCCCTATGTACCATATAGTTTATTGTACATTTTTGTCCCCATGTTTTTGTTTTCTGCAAATTATTTGTTTAGCTTTCTCACTCTTTTGGGATCTTGTTTTTACTGAAAGTCTCATCTTCACTTTTACCTATATGACCTTTTATATGTGGGTAACTATTCTGAGTCATTTTCTCAGGACCTTATTTCACCCTTTCACCATGTTTGGCAGCCATTTTGGTTTTGTCCTGTTAGCCAAATGGTTCTGCCATGTTTGGTGGCTATTTTGGTTTGTCATGCAAGTTAGTCACACAGATCTGCCATGTTTTTGATTAGTTTGTTTGGAAGTTTCTGGAACATGGTTCTGCTATATTTACTTGCCAGTTTCTTTTTTTTTCAACTAACCTCATGGGTACCAGGAAATATCACCTTTCAGAAAAGAGCTAAGACTCTGCTTTTAGGAAACATATGAGCTTCCTTCTTGCTTCTGTTCTGATTTGAGTTAGATCACATCATTTGTTCTAACAGAAATTCTGGGAGTTTAAAAACATGAGCCGGTGGGCTTGACAATGAAACAAAGGGACCTACCAATAAAGTAAACTCAAACAGTTGTAAATACACTGTTTATTGTACATTTAGAAGTTTTTGAGGTCTTCTTCTTTTTTTCCCTTAAATGATAAAAATTTTTTTATCACTATTATCTCAAACAAAATACCAAAGTTATTATTAGGCTAAATGTGGCTAAAAGAATCTACCGGGCATCCCTGATCTAAGTGACCCTGGGGTTACCATTTTTCTAAGTAGTCAGTGGACCCTATATGCACCATGGAAAATATCCAGCAGATCTCAGCAACTTTACCATTCAGATGAACTAGAGAAAGGCAAGAGGTAGGCAAAGAATGTTAGTTGAAAGTATAACACTTTTTCATTTCAGTCATTTCTGCAAAAGGTAAGGAAGAAGCAGCTTTTCCAAAGACCCTGGTAGGCTTGTAGGTGAATCCCCAGGCTCCTATGATCCTATTGCTGCATGTAGCATAGAGAATGAAAGAAGCACTGAAGAAATGAAAAAAGACCCAAACTACACTTAAACACACCTAAGTCATCCAGTGGAAAATTGAGGGCCAATCCAGGCCTGAAATAAATGCAAGAAAACTGGATATTGGACTTGGTACTGTGCCAAGTCACTACCCAGACATGGTTGAGAGTGTCAAGCAGCTGATACGCCTGACTCATGGCCCTGGACGATTGACTGTCCCCACTCCCAGAGAGGAGCTAGGCCAGCACAAACCCTCATCTTCTGCTCTGATGAAGAGCATGGAAAGGGCCTGCAACGACCTACAACCCCCTGTCCACAGATATCTTTGTCTCCTGCGAGAAACTATGGTTAACCCTGGAGTCATGGATAGGCAACCACAATTCCTTTGGTTTCTGTCTTAATTTTCTTCTCTGGAAAAACCTTCTCTAAATCTATAAACATCATTGGAGCCAGTGGGAACCTTAGTCAGATCTGCTTTACTCCTACTCTAACATGTCACTTTAGAGCTTAAATGTTCAACCATGAGCTTTTAATTGTCCTACGGTGTCCAACACCCTTACTAAGAAGAGATTTACTAGGAAAATTGGTGATAATTCTCTAATTCCAGTAAAGGCCAGAATAGATTTTAACTCTTGGGACTATACCAGGCCATGCTCTTAAACATCCCTAAGGTTAGCACAGAGACTTCAGCTACTCTTAATCTTGCCTCTCTGATGCATCCATGCGCAGAGGTCAGCTGCCGTTGTGAATAGGCAATTTCTCAGACCTCTGCAAGCAGGCAGAACATCGGTGATCTGCCCTTCCAAGAAGTGAAAGGGTGTGGTTCGCTAATAAACATATCCAAGAAGAGCATGAGAAGGCAGTTCATAGCAGGTCATTGAATGAAATGAAGGCACCTGCCAATAAAAGTCAACTGAAGCAGCTGTAAATACACAAACAAAGTAGAGATCCTTTTACTTAGAAGCTTTTGAGGTTTCTTTTTTCTCTTAAATGATAAAAAAAGCTTTATCATTTTCATTCCCCTAGAGGTCACTTAAATCAGGAGATGCCCTGGGGATTCATTTAGTCTAATAAATAGCCTAAACTACTTCATTAGGGGACCTCTGCTCAAAAAGAGCAGAGCACACAGCCCTTGCTTCAGCATTGATATTATTGATGGAAAGATAAAAAGCTAAGTATTTACACAGAATTCGTGTATGCCTGTCTGGTGCTGCATGGCCATGCAGAAAGCTGGAAATAAAAGAGCTTTCTAACTAATAAAACAAGCAGAAAAATTTGCAATGTCTACAGGCAGCCTATGTTTCAAAGAAGGCCACTGTCATTCATTACAAGGGACATCAAAAAGATGCATCTCGAGTCTCTTTTTAGGGAATCAGAAGGCAAGAAGGCCAGCCTTTGAACTGTTCAACTCCCTAGCCTTACTTTCCATTCCTAAGGAACTATTCAAACTATTCCTATCTTAAAGAATATAGTGCAAGATAGAAAAACTCTACATAGAAAATGTTCACTCAGATTTTCACAGGATTAGGATTAGTAGCATCACCCTGACAGGTCTGCCAAGGTTGCTCGCTCTACTTACAATAACCCTAGCACCCCCAGACTACATGCTTTGTTCCTGTGAATGTCTGGAATATCTGAAACTCTTCTTCAAAATACAAAACCCCAGTTCTGCTCCAAGAGTCATTATAAATAGGTACTGATAGCCTATTAACATCTCTCTTTATCACAAGTGTGGAACTCCAACCTGCCCCTTATAATAACGAAGTTACTTTCCTGATAAATTCACTGTGCTTTCCCTCATCAAAAAAGCCACCCATGTATAAACACTATTGCTTTTCTTATTGTCTTCTGACAGATGATTTTTCCAACTCAGTTTGTGAGCCATAGTACTTCAATTTAGTTGGAGGGCCCATAATTCCAGTATGTAGGCCCTCAGCTCTTTTCACCAGTAGCTATTTGAAGGAGACCACTACCCCTTCAGCACTCCATATGGAATGGGGATTGGTGTCTCCAGGGGGAAATGAGGAAGGAAATTAGGGAATGCAAAACTGGCGAGGCAAGTGGGCATGATCAGTCAATCACAGAGAGTCTGATGGCTCTCTGCGATTGACTGATGTTTCCAGGTCCTGAACCTGGAGCCAATCAGAACGTGTTACCTTCAGGTTTTCTTACGAGAAATCAAGCAGGTTTTTGATAGAGTAGCATAGACCCAATGTCAGCCTGAGCACTGGGCATATAAGAGACGGCCCCCATTAAGCTCTTGACATCTGTGTTCACTCTTTCACAGCGGTCTCATATCATCTAGGGTGCACTTCTTTTCCTATTTTTAATCAGCCCACACTGCTCTGCAGAGCATGTTTTTTTTTTTTCTTACTTTTAATAAATGTAGAACTTTGCTACTTTTGCACTTGTTTTGACCAATTTTTTGTTCAGAACAAAAAGACCCTGGGAAGCACTTCTAGAAGGAGACCTATGAACCCCAGGACCTCATAACCTGAAGATGACCGCTGGAACTCAAAGCATTATATTTATTTATTTTAATTTTTTTCTATTTAATGAAGATCTTTTATTGTCTTGTTAAAATATTGTGGATTGGCCTTACAATCTAGAAGCTTGTTTCTGTGGCTGGATTAACTCTTAGATTTTACTCATCTGGCCACTGAACTGTTCCCTTTTCAGAAACATAGACACCATCCAAAAGTTTTCTGATATCCTTGTTTTTGCCTCCTGTAGCTTGCTGAATCAGAGCAACTGAACTTGAAAATTACTCAGTGTCCTTCTTCAAGGATTAGCTCATCTTTCTAGGCTTGAGATACATAGAGAAAGCAGCACCAGCCCTCATATGAACTTGGCAAATGTATTTTTCACCCAAGAAATTCCGGATTTCCACAAGAGACCCATTTTTCTGAATAACGATGTTGATGAGGAACAAGCATACACAGACCTCGTCAATGGCCCCCTTGGTTGTGTTCTGTACATGGCTACAGATCGTGCAGACAGCTGCCAGCTCGTTTTTTGTTTCCCCCACCATTTGTAAAACTGGAGCCTCTTCTTTTTCTTCCCAAGGAGCCTGAGCTCCACATTAATGTGGTTGAAGTCCCCCCAGAGGGTTCCTTTGGGCTTCATAATAGCTGTGCATCCTTTCAGAGTGATGTTGACATTTGCTGGAATGTCGACAGTCTGATTGCTAAGAATGGTCTTTGTTCTTGTGGCATATGTGACAAAGAGAGAACATCTTTGTCAAATCATTATATTTACAACTAGGGCAAAAGAAGAAATCAAGGCAGAGAAAGGAAAACAAGAATATTTTCTAATGCTGTGACAGCTCATTTAAGCAACTTTCCAATAATTTTACTTACTTTGTTCTGAATAACCTAGCTGCAAGGAAAACTAGGGAAACTTTTATTTTGGCCTGCAATATGGCCAGATAAAAAGGTCAGGATATTTAATGAGGAAAGCATTATTCTTCTCCAGTTATAGCACTGACAGTCTAACAGTTCTGTTACATGGTTTAACATATAACACAATTTCCAAGGCAGAAAAGAGATAGAAATCATTAATTTTAACATTTCTAACCAAGGGCTAGGGAAATAGCTCAGCAGCATGAGAACCCACCTGGCAAGTGCAAGGTCCTGACTTTGATTCCTGGTACCACAATAAATAAATAAATAAATAAATAAATAAATAAATAAATAAATAAAATATTTTGCACCAGTACCTACTGGGATACAGTTTTATACACATAATCACAATAGTCCAAAACTTTAGTAATCTAAGAATACAAAAATAAATTCTACACAAAAAAGCTATGAATCTGTAAAAGATATTCAAACATATCAATATTATAAATATATTCAGCTTTTTGGGATTAAATCTTGGCAGCATTTATCCAAATATAAAAGTCATAGTGTCTATTGTTATTATAACAAGTTATCATGAACAGCGGCTTTTTCAATAAATACTTAAAGACATACAGCAAATTTATTAACTCAGACTCTGTAGATTGGAAAGCTGGTAACCGTCTCAGTAGGCCAAATGTCATTAGGCCACCCTCCCTTTCAGGTGCTCTATGACCCCAGTAGGGTCTAAATGTCCATGTTTTCGAGGCCATTTCCAGCTTATATGGGCCATTACCACAATTCAGTTCCTTGACGACAGAAGTCTAGGACTTTGACTGTTCTGCTGGCTGCTGGCTGAGGGTGGCTGTTGCCTCCAGGGCTCACCTGCATTGTGAGACCTAAGGTCTCCTGTTCTAACTTTGAGGCAAAAAAAGTGTCTTAGTTCTATAAGTTCTTTCGCCTTAATGTTCTTCTGCTGTAAATGAACCAGTTGGAAAAGCCCTTCTCTTTCAAGGATTCATATAATTGCATTTCTTTTCCTGTCTTTTTGAGACAGGGTCTCACTATGCAGCTCAGGCTCGCCTGAAGCTCACATTGTAGCCTAGGCTTGTCTTGAACTCACAACTCTCCTTTGGCCTCAGTCTCCTGAGTGCTGGGATTACAAGGTTGTACCCCCACACTTGGCCAAGGACTCATATAATTGCATTTCATGCACCCAGAGAATCCAAGATAATCTTGCTGTCTCAGGATCAGCAACTGTAACCATCTCTGTCAAATCCACAGGCTTGGAAGGTTAAGCCATGGAAATTCAAGGGGATGAGGAGCACTATTCTGTCTGCCACAGTGAAATGTACATTTCGTTTTACTCAGTAATGACACATACATGTAGACGCGATTCACATATCCTAAGATCTGGGGGACAGGAGAAAGACTTGTGAACCAACATTGAACATCTTTGCAGCATCATGAGTTTCTAAGAAAATTATGAGGCAAGTCTTTCAAATTGCTGTGGGTAATAATTTAAAATGCAGATTTCTATGCTTAGCCAAACTGTGATGAGCGATGCCTCAGTTCTTATCATTAGCTGGTCCTGGGAGGCACAATGCATTCCAAAACCAAGGACCGAGCAGATTGTTTTGGCAGGGAGGTGTGTGGAGTCACCAGGCAATGTGCAGGAACAAGTTCTAGCTTATGAATCAAGTACCAAACTAATGACAAACAGGACATTTTTTTTTTTCATCAAAATGCCTTGAGTATCAAATTCCAGGGTATGACTATATCGCTCAGCATCCACATTTGACTGTACAACAAAGGTACAGAACACAGGAGGGAGTGTCCTGTTGCAAGCCATTGGTGACATATAAATCAAAGAAACAGAAACCACCAGAGTTTTGAAACCTGTACAAGGAGTTGTCTCTTTTCCGTGTTGGCTGACAGGGCATTGACATGGTGAGAAACCATGCCCTCCCACAAGCCTGGTCAAACCCAGACGGGTTTGCATGCAGTGAACTTACATGGCAAAAGATCCAAAGGACGTGTCCACTGGAATTTGCAGTGACCATAGACTCAGTATTATGCAAGTGCAAGGAAAATTATAGCAATGTTATGGAGTTTGGGAGGGGGGAATTAGGAAGGGATGAATCATGGGCTTTGGAGTTAGAAAATTGCTTTGGGTCTGAATTTAGAACAAATGTCCATCAGTCCACATTCCTTTAAGACCTATCAAACTGGATTACACAAAAGGCCAAAAAGGATTGCAGAATCTTCCAGGAATAGTTTCAGGTTTGTTACACACTAATGTACAAAGGACTGTGCCAGGCACAGGCAGCTGAGAAAGGAACAAGGCAGAGCCTGTGCTGGAGGCACTCCAAGTCAGAGCAGGTACAGACTACAGAGAGGCCAGGGCTGTGTTCTGCATGAACATCGTGTGCCCTGGGGTCCAAGAAAATTGGCCTCTGACCTGGAGAAGTCCAGTGAGGCTTCTTAAGAGATGACCTAAGATGTGTGCTAAGAGACAGGAGGGCTGCAGATGGGCAGTGGGTGCCAGAGCCAGCAGCAGGGGTGCAGGGATGTGGGTGTGAATATCCAGCAGATGCAAGTGGCCCAAGGTCTGAGGGCTGAGAACACATGATTCTGGGTGTTAGGCAGGAAATGCAGTGTGAAAAGCTGTGGGCTCACCCAACGGCCCTCAGGGGTGGTGGAGATGGGAATAACAGATTAGTTGCATTGAGTTTAGAAAGATCTTCCCTAAACCTTTGTCCTACAGGCTCACAGATGGGTGGTTTCCCTCCAGCCCCTTCCTGTGGTAACTCTGGATCAATGTTGGCTGACAGGGCATTGACTAGCAATAGGAGGCATCACCTGGTTTCCATCCTTCTCTAGCAGGGCTGGGTTCTGGCGCTGAAACCCCACTCAAATATTTGTTCCTGTCATTCATCACTGCCCTGCATGTGTGTCACCTGGGCCAATATTTGCACTTACTGAATTTTTCCATAAACAACTTATTGCTATACTTAACAATGTTGAATGATATGCTTTGTTTAGAAAGTTTACAAAATTATGGATGATTTGAGCATTCCTGTTTCCTTTTGAATCCTGGAAAACATGTAGACAATTCTTTGTTCCTTTACAGTTTTTATTCATGTATTGAGCAACTTGAGCCTAGACAAATAACTCAAATGATGCAACTCCCATTTCAGATTTCTTGCCAATATTCAGCGAGAGATTTTTCCGGTTGTTAGTGTGGGAAGGGAGGGGTATATCATATTGGGTACCAATGCAAAATTGGGTCTGGTATTAATGTCAGAGAGAATTCCTGGTGTTTTCTTTTATAGAAACTATGGTAAATTTTGTGATTATGGAGACCTCAGTTGCAGCACTCAAAATGATAAGAAGTTAAGGTGTGCTGGGCAACTACTTAAAAAGTTTTTGCCCTTTGTCAGTTAATGTTAAAAATTAATAGTTTGCTTGCATGTAGAACATTCTTTTTAGTTGTAAGAATCCCAAAGACAAGTTTTGGACTCTGAGACTTTGCTTTATTTATGGAAAATTCCTGTGAGTGCTGCAGGGAATGACATTGCTTCTTTTCCAATAGAAGCCTAGTGAAAAGGCAGGGGCAATTTCCTTTGTTAGAAGGGTATACTTCATGGGGTGTCTCACTCAGTCTGGAACTGCAAGTAATTTAGTGATTGCTTTGCAGAGCATAGAGGCAGGTGGGGGTGAAGCTGAAGGGGTGGGGTTCAGGGGTAGGTTGCAAAGGACCTTATGAGCTCCTTGGACACTTCCTTGAGTTCAGTCTTCTTCCTGCACTGTAACCTGCACAATGGCCTTCTTAAAGTGTGTGTCTGATCATTCTGAACTGTCCCCTCTTGCCCAATAAATAAAAATTCTTGAGATTCTCTCGCTCAAATTTGAAAACTTGACTCCTGTTTCTTACTCGTGCCAACCTTACTCTCTGGTCAACGTAGATACTTCCCAACTGCTCCTCCCTAGCTAACTTCCACGTATTTGCCTATGCAAGTTTTTCCTTTGCCTATTTTCCCCTAGGATGTCCATCCTCCGTCTCTACCTAGGAAGACTTAGCTATACTTGAGCACCTAGTTCAAATGTGATTTCCTTTATTTAGTTACATTGCAGTTGCAAGTAGAAGTAGCTTTCCTCCATACTTGGCTACAGTTTAATTTTCAAAACCTTCATTGATATATAGCATCTATTTCCATTCATACTTGGACACTAAGGGTACAGGCTAGTGAAGTCTCATAAACTGAACACATTCATGACATTAAGAGACTACAAACAACATCTAGAAATCTTTTCTCCAGTCATTGTTCCAACTGAAGGATAACTGTGCCAAATAACCAGGCACAGATTAATTTCAAATTTTGAAATTGATCTGTATGATTATATGTATTTATAGATGATTCATCTTTGTGGCTTTATAGCATTTCAATTGTGTGAATATGCCACAATATAGCTATTTATTGTACTCTCTCTTTTTTTTTTTTTTTGTCTTTTTTGAGACAGGATTTCACTATGCAGTTCAGGCTGGCCTTAAACTCACTTTGTAGCTCAGGCTGGTCTTGAACTCACAACAATCCTCCTGCCTCAGCCTCCCAAGTGCTGTAATTATAGGCATGCACCACCACACCCGGCTATTTATAGTACTCTTGAGAGGCCTTTTGTTACTTTGAACTTTCTAATATGTCCTTTGATGAAAGTATTTATGGATTTTTGCTGTGCACAGAGGTAGGGGTAGAGTTATCAGGTGGAGTATGGGCATATGTAAATACTGCCAAACACTTTTTCAAGCAAATGTATGAATTTATAGACCCACTGTCTTAACTACTTTCTCCTCTTGCCAAGGCATAATACCTGACATAATACCTGCCAAGGCATAATTCCTGAGGGGAGAGGCCTATTTGGGCTCATAGTTTGTCTCCACTTGGCTGGTTCCAAGCAGAAGTATGTTGCAAGGCTCTGGTGGAAAAAATCTTGCTCATATCCTGCTGGCCAGGAAGTACAAAGGATGCTGGGAACCGAGAAGAAATATGCCTTCAGAATATATGCCACTGACTTGCCTCTTCCAGACCAGCCCCACCTCTGAATCTCCCTCAGCAGATGAGCTCACCAGTGGGAGAGTGGATCCAGCCGCTCCCCAGAAGCCCATCTGAGAGCGCGTGAGTTCTATTTGCTCTGCATCACCACTATCCCTTGGTTTTGGCCATCTATTTCATTTGTTTATTCTAGTGGTGTTGCATTGTGATTTTCATCTGCATTTCTCAGATGATTATTTCAATTCCTTACTATTTAAACGTTCATACAGCCTTTATTATTTTACTTTGTCCCCTTTAGTGTATATTCATGTGCTTTCTGAGAGAAGGGGTCAATTCTTACATATTACATTTCAGGTTGCCTAAATTTTAAATCATAATAAATATTTATTGAATTAATGTATAATCATTAGTATCACTTATTGAGCACTTGCTTTGCACCATTTATTGTTCTTAGGATTTTATGTACATTATTTTATGTATTCTCAAGCCTAAATTCCTGGGGTTGGGACATTGGGCTAATTATGATCAGTTTCCCCAATCAACTATATGCAAGAGATAGGAAGTTACATACTACCAACATGGCTCCTGTTGGCCATGCTGTGTGTGGGCTGGGAACCTATTCTTACAGAGAGAAGTGGTCCATAGTTGAGAAGAGTTTCCAAAAAGTATCCATTACACAGTTTCCATTCAATAAATGCAGATATGCAGACTAATCAATCAAGTAAGCTAATCTTCCTTCCAATACTCCTACCTTGTGGCTTTACTTGTTAGCTGTGTTTTGTGCATAAATTTGAGGACCCGGATGAGATAGCTTAGCAGACTAAATATCTGCTTAGGCAAGCACAGGAACCAGGGTTTGTCCCTGACACAACATGCTTCACTGGCTCAGCCTCCCCTCACCCCGTGTGTACTGAGCCGGCCACCGAGACGGGGGTGGTGGCACATGTCTGTAATCACAGAACTGGGAAGGTTGAAAACAGGAGGATCACTATGAGTCTGAGATGCACAGGGAGACATTGTACCAAATATATAAAAACAAAACAACCCCCTCTCCAAAAAGAACCTTACATTTGAAAAAAATATAGTGCTTTCTTGCTTTTAAACATAAGCGAGCATACTGGAATACTGGGGATGAAACACAAGGCCTTGAACTTTCTAGATAAGCTCTGTATCTCTGAGGCTCACAGTTCCATCACATGGGAACACAGACATGCAAAATACGTTTTTAAAAATAATACAATACCACAAAATTGAGATCCCTGTGAAATCCTATACCAGTAATCAATGTAAAGAAAAAAATGAAAGGAATATATATATGTATATATATATATTATATATGAATGAATATATATTCAGGATAAATTCTTGGCAGGCTGGGAAGTAGGTTCATGAATATAATCTGATCTGAGGTTTTCAGAGAAGCTAACTTACTACATCCACAATCTCTCTTGTCCTGTCCCTTTAATAATATAACTTTAGGTTTTCTTGACTGGAAAGAAACCTTCCAAGGAGAGAAACCAGTAAGACTTCTTTCCAAAAGACAGGCTCCCGATGCCTTGGTGAGATAACTTTCATGTACCATGCTTTACCACTTGTAGTTTGTATTTGGGGCATTTTGTAGCCTAGCATTTGAGAATGCAATGAAGGTAAGATAGAAAAGCAGAAGTCTACTGTAGTCTGTATGACTGTTTGTCCCAAAGTAATACTGCCATCTATTGGTAGAAGAAGAGAATCTAATTTCATGGTTTTGTATATAAATCCTGAAGATGGATACAAGATTATGTCCAAAAAATAAAACTGATGTCAATTCAATTTTCACATTTTGCCCACCCATGACAATTTTCTCCCAATGATATAGCTCACAGGGGTTTAAAAAATTGTAGACAGGATCTCACTATGTATTTCAGTCTGGTCTTATAATTAGTAACACTAATTATAAAAGAGAGCCAAAACTCAGTATGCAACTGGCTAGCATATGGTGATCTTGCACTCACAGGAATCCTCCTGCCTCAGTGTCCCAAGCATGGAATTAATGTTTTGGCACACGTGGCAGCTCATATTCTTGACTATTTTATAAGATGAAAAAGATGAGAGGAAAGTTGGAATCCTTCACCTTCTATACTTTCTTCAGAGAAACTTCTACTTCTATTGTCTCATTATTTTCTTTCATTCCACCAAGATCTGATGATCAAAAGACTACTCTTGGGCCAGCCAAATAGCTCAGCAGATTAAAGCGCCAGAGACAGTGGCTGGGAGTTCAATCCCGGGCCCACCCCAGGGCACGCTGAGATAGCCATTGAGACTGGGCTCCTGGCTGTATCTTGTAATATAGATAACTACTAAGAAGATAATAATGTATAAGGTATTAACTATTGAAGCTATTAATCAGCTTTAAAACTTTCTTATTGCTATTTGTTTCTCAATAAAATAAAATAAAATGAAATAAAATAGAGCCTGGGCGTGGTGGTGCACGCCTATAAATCTAGCACTTGGGAGGTTGTAAACAGGAGAATCATGTGGAGTCAGATCTGTATAGTGAGACCCTGTAGACCCTGTACTAAATAAATAAAACAAAATAAACCAAAAGACTACTCTTCATGTTTTGTATGGTATCAACTTGACCCAGTAAATCTTACATTGAATAATAAAGATGTACATCCACTGTGGTTTTACTTAATAATATATTTATTTGACAAGCCATGCTTTATTCATTAATTCTACTATTCAGTTTCAGTTTTTTTATTTGTGCATTAAGCTAGTTAATGCTCTTTGAAAGTAATAATTAGGGGAAATTATTTTCTGGTGAAATACTAAAATGTTATATTCCTAGTAATGCTAATTATAAAAGAGAGCCAAAACAAAAGCAATACTAGTAAAATCTTCCTATAAATATAGTCTAAAACTCATTTTTAGTGCATCTTTTCATATTTTCTTGCTTTTTAAATTAGTTTTCCAAACACTTAATAGATAACTGCTACATTCCAGTCCCATGCTAGAAGCTGGAAATACTGACTTACGTGACACAGTTTCTGTTCACTGACAGATCACACTCCAGGAATGTGACAGACTCAAAGGTAAATAAAGAAGTAGAAAGTGAGGACACAGGAAGAGGCACCCCATCCCGATGGGATGATGGGAGGGAGCGTGGCTTGGTTGGTGGCAAGATGAGCCTTAAATTGTGTCTAGTGCTGATTTGACAAAGGGTGGGGGCAGGGGTGGCAGCAGGGCTGGAGTGATCTTTACAGAATATGCAACGACAACATGAAATCCAGGAGGGACTTATGTAGAGTCTTTAGGCTAAATTGGGCCAAGGCTTCTTTTTGTTTCCCTGGTCAGTATTTATAATAACTTGAAAATTGTTGCCAACATCAAAGAATTGGAACAAATTGGGGCTGGGAAGTTGGCTCAGTGGAATAAACGCTTCCCTGGCAAGCACAAAGGGCTGAGTTTAATCCCCGGTTCTGAGTTATGACCTACATCTCCAACTTCCCCTGAACCTTGGAGAATCTGGCAGTTCTTGGATGGCAGTGTTTCCTGCATCAGAGGGGACTTCTTGTCAAGGGAGATAGGCTTTCTGAGTCCACACAGGCATCAGAAGGTGATATCAATGCTCATATGTTGGTGTGGCTTTCTTCAAAAGTTGGCAAGACCTGCCTGGTCCTTCTGGGACTTTGAATTTGCAACCTTTCTTAGAGTTTCAGGAAGGGCATGATTGATAATCATCCACTACAGCAGAGAGATCTAAGAAGAAGTGAGAAAATTTCCCCTACCTTTAAACTAGGAAAGTTGAATGACTTTGATATGAGAATAGCAAAAAAATGGCAAGGCACAGAAGTCAGCTCATACTGTGGTGGATTGAGCACTGAAAGAATTACAGGGTCAGAAGGGTTGGGTCAGCAGTGTTTTTAAGAAATAAGAAATTATATAGCAGTTCTTTTTGGCTTCCTGGGCCATACAATATCTTTTATAGCTATGCCCATAGCTCTGCCACTGAGTGAAAGTGCAGTGGAATGTGGATGCCCCTGATTGTGGTGAAGGGAGACTTGGGAAGAAAGCTTATAGTGAGTACAAGTAGGATTGTGTTTTGGATTCTATAGGATTATGTTTTGCATTCTATTTAGATGTCCCCCAAAGCTTCATGTGCCCATAGGTGGGGATTTTTGGAGGTGGCTTTTTCAAGGGTGTGTATACTGGAATGAAGGGTGTGTGGTACTGAATTAGCCCACTGACTGACTGATCGTAGTTTCAGGTGTAGTTGGAAGGCCCACTCTGTGTGTAGCACCATCCAAAAGACTTATGACCTGGATGGGGTAAAAGAGAGAGGGAGGCATGCTGCTACTTCTCACTGCCTTCTGCCTGCCCTACCATGAACTGTTTTTCCTCTACATTGCCATGCTACCCTGACTATAGTCAGCCAACTATGGACTCCAATTTTTGCCAATTGTGAGCTGGAATAAATCTTCCCTATTTTAACTTTGAGTGTTCAGTACTTTTATCTTGGCAATTAGAAAGTAATTAAGACAGATGAGATGGGGCACTATATGTGTGAACAAATTTGATGAAGGGTAGGTGAGGCAGTCAGCTGAGAGCCAGCAAGAAGATGGGATGATGAGAAGGGGTCAAAGACCAACCAAGAGCTTGGCCAACTGCTCAGTGCTTAGCTAGAGCTGGAAACTACAAATTGTACCATTGCAGCAGTGAGGCCAGGACTTAGAACCAGAGAAGACAGATTCTACAATTCGAAATGCTGTTTGATTTTTCTGGTAAGACAGAACAAAGGACTCTAGATTAGGTAATTAGAAGAGAGAGGCCAAGAGTGTCTGGGTGAGCCTTACTGATAAAGCAACTCAATGAATGGCGAATGAGAAGTCTGTGAACAAATATAGTAATATAAAAAAGAAAGAACAGAAAAGATGGAATGCTATCCAACACTAGATAACTGGGGTTAGAATTTATGAATTAGGCCATTTTAATGTATTAAAATCTCAGATTATTGGCTCCTCCAGTTAGAATTTGAGAGGCAGGGCAGCAAAGAAGTTTCAGTTATCATGAAGTAATACCAGTCCTTACTTATCTGCTTAGCGGTTGAAATTTTTCATGCTTGGAGTAGAGGATATTTTACTCAGTGGTTGAAAGTGACCTAAAGGCATTAGATAAAAGCAATGAAAAGAAAAAGAGTTGGAAGACTTGTGCAACCAAGGGTAAGAAAAATAGCCCCCATTCCAGGCTTAGTGGCGCATGCCGAGGAGGCCAGCTGAGCACGCATGCCTTGTTACAAGGAGGCCAAGTCATCACTCTCTCCACAGACAAGGCAGGCATGGGCCTATTGTTCAAGACATGGAGGAGCTTGTTGTTTATCTCTAACAAAATCCAACCAGGCCCTGCTTTATGCCTTCCTTTCTCATGGTCCCATCAGTGCATCACATGCCAACCTTCTCTACCTGCCCATTGACAAGTCTACTGGCTTCCTTTTTCCTGTCTCTTACTCTATTCAAAATGTAGCTACAGGTAATAATGGAGTATCCTATGCCCTTCCCTTCTACCTGCAAAGCTATTGCAATACCTGTCCAAATGTGTCTATGGAGAAGAGCTGGGTGTTTCCTTGAATGACAATGCCACAGCCTGCAGAGGCTGTACAAAAGTGGACGTGACAAATGGGGTGAAATCCTGTGCTTCAGGAGGTTTAAGTTGTGAGCAGCTGAAAACCATTTATCTGGGTCTGTACTGAGTCAAGCCTGAGACGAGGGCTGTGACAGTGGGTGATTCAGACATGTGTCTAAAGAAAGCCACAGCAGCAAGTCTAATGCCAGAAGACAGATACATTACATACAGTCTATTTAAACAACACATTATAATAAACTCTTCTTTTCTCCAAGAAACTGAAGCTTTGATTTTGGGACCGAATATGAGCCAACTCTTAATAACCTATGGCCCTCGTACTGCAGTGGGCAGAGGCCTCTACGTCACCATGTGACCCAAGTCTCTCCAGAAGATGAATTCAGGTTTAATGGCAATGTTGATGCTTTTTGATAAATAAGTGTCTTTGGGGATAAATAAGTTTGGGCACTTGGTCTCTATAGTGTTTGTCACCAGTGGGTCTAGAGGGACAGGGGCAGAAAACACACAGGTGTTAAGATTGAAGATACCAGAACCAGCGCTGTGTGCTGTGCCCTTATTTCTTGACCTTTAAAAGCAAGAGCTGGGGGCCAGGGAGATGGTTCAATGGAATAAGTTCTTCCCTGGCAAGGGCAAGGACCTGAGTTCAGTCCCTGGTTCTGAAAAAAAAAAAGCAAGAGCTAAACCAGCACTGTTTCTCAGCATGTCATTCTTGTAGGGGAGCCTTGCCATTAGCAGTTTAAAGCAAAGCAAGAAGCCTGCAAGTCCCTGGTTCCTTCTGTAGCCATGAGCCAGATGGGTCATGTATTGTCTAGAATAGAAGCCAAATTCCTTGTCCCTCAAATAGGAATTTCCTCAAGGTAGCCAATGCCTAGGCAAATGTTTTACAAATGAAGGAGGCCAGCTGGAGAGGTCACTGCTTCTTGTTCCTGTAGGTTGGGTGGAGTAAAGGAATCTTGGTCCATATCATCAGAGAACAGACAGCCGTCAGCCTTAAGACAGGAAGTGGGGAAGAGCAACACCCCTAATTTTCACTGTAGATGGAAGCCTCGGGCCTTATGTTACTAATACTTTGAACAGTTTACATTAATAAGTCTCATCATAGCCACCCAACATATCAATTGAAAGGTCTCATTTTGTTCATCAAATGAGAAAAATAACCCATCTCCCTAAACTGTAGATTGATTAATTTTCTGGGCATTGTGTCTAAAAGTCACACTTATATCCTCTTTTCTACAGCAGTCAGTCCAATACTTTCTACAAAGCAGGGATGCTTATAGCATATTTATTTCATTGTTGATCATCATGAATGCATTCATCACTGTGTGGGAAAATTTCTGTAAAACTGCTTATGTTCTTATCTTGATTGTTACTTCCTCTGGAACTCAATGGTTGAGAATAAGCTGCAAGCTGATCTGTAGAAGTCACTGTAGGCATCTGTCAAGGTTGATAAATGCTCTTCTATGAATTATATATGTACTTCTGAGCATGTGAACTAGCATAGATTTTCTCTTTTATTTCTTGGGAATTGCACCCAGATCTATAGACTGGTGGCCGGAGAACACTGAGTCATGAACAGGCTGGCCCCATAGTGCTGAGACTGAGGAGCCATTGTTTGCTGCAAGCTCTTTAGTGAGGAGGAGAACCTTGTTTGCTGACAGAGATGTAGAACAGATTCACAGAAGTGAGCCTAAGGAAAGGTAGTGAGATGACAAGTACTGAGAAGAATCCCTAGTGCTCCATCCCACTTTCCCAGACCCCCAGAGGCCAGGCTTTCTATGGAAGTCCTGTGTATCATTTAAATAATCACTTTGCATATGCATTTACTCAAATGAGGTTTTGTTTGGCTTGTGGAGAAAAATCAGAGTCTGAAATGAGACCTGTTGCTTCGCTGCATCTGCTCCATTTAGATTTCATACCATTTGTGGCTTTATCAGACATCAGTCTTGTGTGGCATCTTTCCAGTGGTCACTCTTTTTCTTCCTCAGACCAGAAACCACAGAGGACCATCCATTCTAGTCTGGAGGCATGTGGCAGTGTTAGGTTCTTTTGGATTCCATGAGGGCTGTTTCAATCCCACATGGAGTTTTAAAGGTGCCCTTTCCCTAAGGTCCACATTGAGGCACAGGTTTTGGGGAGCAGTTCAAAGACTAAATGTCAGCCACTCTTCCTTGCTGGCTGAACTCCCTTAGCATCTGCGATCAACACAGTTGTGCACAGGGGCCCTGACTCATAGAACTGTCCATATTCTCCAGGTAGTTGGAAGAAAGGAAACGAATCAGTTGATAGTGACCCTAGCAAAATCCACAGTCTCACAGGTCTGACCAATAGCAAACTCATGCCTTCTCCTTACTTTGTTCTTATCAGCTTGTGTTCTTCAAAAATATGTTCTCTTTCTTTTTCAATGAATATTTAAAATAGAAAAAAGGGAAAATAATTATTTACATGCCATCACCTATAAATACCATAAATATAGCTATTATTTGTGATTCTTCATTGCTTTTAAAAGAAGTCCTGAGTTCCTTGGTACACAAGCAATAATTACCATGACTTGATGCCCACCCCCTCTCTCATAATTTTTTTTTGTCTTGGTTACCTTTTCCTTGTTGGTGGGACAAAATATTCAACACCCAAAATTAAGGAAGGAAAGGTTTATTTATCTCACAGTTAGTGGAGGTTTCCAAGCTGGCTCCAAGACAAAGTGGCACATAGAAGAATTCATGGAGACAGAAAACGGAAAAGAGCAAAGGGAGGAGCAACAGCTGAGGTAGCTAGCTAGCCACTCTCCCCTCCTTACATTTGTATGCAGATTACCTGCCCTGGGGCAGGTGTAGCACTCATACCCATAATCCCAGCATTGGATCAAGAATTATTCATAGGGCTGGGGAGATGGCTCAGTGGAATAAGCGCTTCCCTGGCAAGTGCAAGGGCCTGAGTTCAATCCTGGTTCCACAAAAAAATGAATTATTCATGGCTCTAGAAGCCACCCCAAGATTTATGAGGGTTTAGGGGGACAGCTAGATACAAACTGTAACTCTCTCTGTGTCTCTCTCTGTCTCTGTCCTGTGTCTCTGACTGTCTATCTTTGTCTGTCTGTCTGTCTGTCTCTCCTCTGCTGTGTTGTTTTGTTTCAAAATGAGTTTCAGGTTTTAAGATTTTTTTCCACTTATGTCTTCTGCATACTTTTGCTATCTAGCAGTTTATATTAGGAAATTACATAATATCAGTTGGAGTTTCAGGTGATGATAATTGATAATGTCCCTGTTTTCTCCCCTGAGTTTAGAACCATTTGTGAGATATGTGTGGTAGCCAAATATACAAAAATAGAAGAATCTCTTGAATTGGATCCCAGCGTGGATGTTGGGTGCTGTGAGCCAGCTATCACTTGTTTTCTATGTCCAGGGCAGTCACCTTTTACACGTTTGATTTGCAGGGTTGGTCACTCTTACCCAGAACTGTTACTTCCCATTCATTAAGAAGGAGTGAATATTCCTATTGCTTGCAAGATTTAAAACATATATCAGCATCTCTAAATGAACAAAATCGATTCAAAGCTTCTCTGGATATTTGGGGAAAGGAAAGCTGAGAAAGGAGAGCATTGTGCTAGCCTGGCAGGTAGAATGCAGAGCCATAATAATTAGGGTGTGAAAGGGCATAAATAAGTGTAGGAGAATGACCCTTCTGGGAAAGCTTATGTGAGACAAAGAGCTCATATTTCATCAACATTTATATTTAAGCAGATGTTGGAATTCTGGTAAGATGTAAAACACAGATCAACACATGAAGAACCTGTGTATACAGATTATTGCATAAAAACAATACTACAGGTGTTTTTGATTTTTATATGTAATTTGTTTATCCTGTTATACATGCAAATAAATTGTAGGGAGTAATGTAAAGTGTACCCTAATACTTATTACCTAACTTTATTAAAGCTCATGAATACAATTTTAAAATGCAGATTAAAGGCCAAATATAGTACTATTTAAACCCTTAACACCTTAAAGACAACTACTGTTCCTCCTATCCCTGCTGGTGATCAGAGGCATGGGCTTTTGTGCTCAGCAACCTTTGGTGTCCCTGCCTCCTGGGTTTACACCTTCAGGTAGTCACCTCACATCCAGGATGGGCTGAATCTAGTGACTCATTTGTAATGAATAGACTATGGCATAAATGAAGTTTTGTCATTTCAGAGGCTAATAAAAGGCTCAAGTCAACTTCTCATGTTGCCTGTCCTACGCATAACCCACTACTGTTACGGACTACTGGACTATATTGGAAAATTTTGCTGAATTCACATACCTACAATATTTAAATGACAGTGGAATACCCATCTCTGACAAAACTAAGCAAAAAAGGGCATACAAATGAAGGACTGTTTTGTATCTGTATATACAAAATAGTTAGGATAGATATACAGATATTTTCTCTTAATTCAATGAGAAGAAAGATTTGTACTAATAGTGTTTGGGCAGGATATCATGTCTGCATCTTGTACTATGAATAACCACTATGAAGACAACAATATGCCATGTATTAATTATTGAAACCTACTAATTGGTTTTGAAACTATCTCATTGCTATTTGTTTCTCAATAAAATTTAAAAAAATCCTACCAGTGACCATACCAGTGGGTCACTGTGCTTGCCAGGCAGGTGCTTAGGTCGCTGAGCTATCTCTCCAGCCCATGTTTCCTATTTCTACCACACTAGAGTTTCTTAAAATATTTGTCAATATCTATTAGTGATTTTCAAAAACCTTTTGAGTTGTCACACTTTTTTTCTTCTTGAATAGTGATCCCTTTTTAAAAATAACCTTATTCTCTGCTCTCAGTAAATACACATGCAGGCTCCATGTGAATTCTTGGGCCTCTCTCCTTTCCTGACATCTCCTGATCCTCATTCTTATCTCTTTTCTGGATTACTGCACAACCACTCAGTGGGATTTCCCTCGGTGCCGTCATTGAGCATTCTGAGCTGAACTGTAACCTTGCTTCTAACAGTATTTTATATAAGAAATAACAGCTCATACTTTTATAATCATCTGGCAAGACAGAAGCAGAAAGATAAAGTGTGTCTGACAAGGCAGATGAAAAGGGAATGACCTGGGTAGAAGGAAAAAGCTATTAAGACATAAAGGGCAAGAGATGTTTCAAATCAGTGTGACCAGCAAGAGAGGCCAGTGTGTCAGGGATGTTACCAGGCTGATTGAAGGCATAAGGAGGTGGTAGATTTGGTGAGAAATGACTCTGAGGCAGAACAGACTCACAGAAGCAGAGGACTGACTTCAGCTGTCGAGCGCAGGACGTACAGCAGGCTGGGCTGCTTGTGCGCAGCACTTGCACTTGGAATGAAGAAGCTGCCACGGCTACTCTTCCCGCACCACCACCCTAGGGGCAGCAGCTGGGTGAAATGAATACGCTGTTCAAATGCACACATTTTGCTCATGTCACTTAATGACACAAGAGCTCGGCTTGTCTCTATCGTGCATCAGCTGCCTGGTTTTTCCAGATCAGTGTGGGATTCTCCACACTCTATGCTCCCCCGTAATCATCTCAGCAGCAGCCTACAAGGAAAGCATGCTGTGCAATCTCAGGCAGTGCCACAGCCCTTAATCAAAGAGCTGTAATCAACCCGCGGGGCTTCCACCTCAGCAGGAAGTGCTAGGATTGCTCAACAGTCAAGTGAGTGGCTCAGAGCTCATCGGTACCCTGTCCTTCTCCCTCAGACGCGGGAAACAGCCCTGTATCAACCCGCCCCTGCACTCTCTTGGCTGTTTTGGGTCTAAGGTAGAGTTCGCAGCTGAATGCTTGGCCTTCAGCACATTCCAGTTTGTATAAAGAAAGGCGAGAGGGAAGAACTGCAAATATGTCCCTGAGTAGAGTCTACATTAAAGTCACTTAGCCCTGCAGAAATCTGGAGGGGTCTTTTTGGTTTTTCCTCAACACATCTTCACACTTATATACAGACTACCTAGCCATGCATGGGAACTATCTGGAGGGGCGGGAGGTAAAATCTAGAGGGGATGTGTGTTGCTCTTTGTTCTGCTTTACTGTCTTTGCTTCCCCTAAGATAGCTATTGTTGAGAGAAAAATTACATATGTATACATATAAATAATAATGTTAATAAAAAGGAGCAAACTTGTCCAGACACCCACAACCAATGAATCAGCTTCATCTAAATTTCTATTTGCCTGTTTGACAATGTGTGTGCAATTTGTACTGGGAATTTGTAATAGGGGAAAAATATAATTGAGATTCTAAGGGTTCTTATCACAAATTTCTCACCCTAATTAGAATTGATTTATCACCCTTCACCCAAAGGAGAAAAGATTTAAATCCTGGAAGTGTTTAAAAGTGATGTTCATTTTCATTAAGTTCTAAACCTCTTTTTTAAATTTAATTTTCTTTTCTTCTGTATTTTAGGGAAAGGTCTATAGAGTGTTCAGGGTTTCACTGCTAGATTGACCTCATTGTGATCCACCTGTTTACAGCCTCCCAGGTGCTGTGATTACTGGCCCACCACCACGCCCGTCTCAATTGTGATCTCAGCATGTTCCAGGTATGATTGGGAGGCACAGCAGGCCAGGAGGTTGAACCCCAGACCCTTGTGCATCCAATTTCTGGTGCTTTAATCCGCTGAGCTATTTGGCCAGCCCTTCCAAACTTCATTTGCATTGTTTTTCTTTGGTTTGGTCAAATAGGAATGGGGTGAGAACATTGAAAGAGACAAGATATGAGGTGGGAGCTGATGACCTCCCTGTAATCAGCATTTCCTTCTCAACCTGTAAATCTGCTAGTCTCCCCACCCTCAAGAAAGTCCCTGTAATCATTTCAAGCTATTCTGAATATTAAACCCTTTAAAACAATTGCTAATGTTTGGGGTCACTACTTTGTAATCCCTTTTTTACCCTTAATTCATTGCGTTCTGATTGTAGTTTAAAGGCAAACAATAAGGGGATGCTAATATAAGGACACTAACTTCTTATCCTTCCAGACACCATCTCATGGGATGATGCTACAGTGGGGAAGTTACTGTATCTGAGGGTATCATTCTCTTGATTTTTCTACAGTTGACTAAACTTTGGAAGTCATGACTTATGCTAACTCAAACTTGTGCCTGATGTGTACAATAAAATGTCAACTTATTGAGTTACAATGATGAATATTACTGTCATGTAAGCCAAAGCAATTATATTGGAATCTGTGGCTAATACATTATTTTTCAGTAGAAAATATGTAAAGATTTGGGCTGGGGCAAAAGCTCAGTAGAATAAGCGCTTGCCTGGCAAGCTCAAGGTCCCGAGTTTGATCTATGATACCACCCAAAAGAAAATGTAAAGATGTTTAAAGGGCAGGAAATTCAAACCAAGATATTTAGTCATATGCTTTTATGGCTAATGATCTCTATTTTAAAAAATAAGAAGCTCATGGAGTCCATCATAATTTTTCTCCCTTAGATATGTTGCTATCTTTGATTAAGCCTCTCTTCTTTATACTGATATAGCTGCTAACTTCACCAAGCACACTACTATGTCAGTGTATTAGTCAGATGGGTTTTCCATTGCCTGCACACAGTATCTGATGTCCACAACTTAAAGGAGGGAAAGTTTAACTGGGCCCTTGGTACCAGGAGATTCAGACTGTGATCACCTGGCTCCAGCCAGAAACACATAAAGGGAGGGTGTGCTGGAGTTAAGCTGCTTACTTCATTGATGCCAGGAAACACAGCCGGGTAATAACACCATAGAGAAGGCACATGGAGACGCCTGCAGGGACCCCCCCCCCCAGACACACACAGAATCGTGCTTTACTAATCCTGTGAGCCTCCCCCAAGCCAATCAAATTGCCAGTTTTAAGCTTAACCATCATGTCTGGCATGTGGCCATCATGCAAATGGCTATTGTTTCTCTAAGAGTAGTTACTATGCCTATTTTCTGAGAGGGCTTGGAAACTTTGTCATTTCGTCTAAGATCACACAGGTAGCATATAGCAGAGCTAGGATCTGAACCCAGATTCCAGTGACTTCAAAGCTGAGGCTTCTGATTATTACATAGTCCATGACCTGCTGTCTCTGTGAAAAAATCTCAAGCTTGAATTCCATGGCACTGCTTTTCATTCTTAGCTTCAAGCTAGAATGATCCATGGAGGTTATTTATGCATATACATGTTTCCCATTCAAAATAAAACATGGGTGGGGGAGATGGCTCAGTGGAATAAGTACTTCCCTGGCAAGTGCAAAGGCCTGAATTCAATCCTCGGTTCCACAAAAAAAAAAAAAAAAAAAAAAAGATATATATGCATATACATACATACATATATATATACATACATACATATATATACATACATACATGCATACATACATACATACATATATATATATATATATATATATATATACACACACACAGAATTCTCAAGAGGATTTCATACATGATTTTTAATAAAAAATTATATTTACTTAGAGGCATTCAGAATGTCAACCAAACAGTTGCAACTTCTTTTTTGCATTTACAGAGTAGTATTCAGTTAACAGAACAATTATTTCATATAAGCTGCAACAGAGACAACTGAATATGAAAAACTACCATCCTGAAGATAACTAATTAATGCCATGCACCAAAAAGAACCTGCTTTAAATTTCCATGCCAATTTACAACCCCCATACTTCACCAGCCAAGGTTAGTGACTGTTGAAAATGCCACCAGATTCAATTGATTTTACTTGTACATTTCTTTTTGTATTTCTGCTTTTCGCTTGTTATACTAGGGAGACTATATGATATTTACACATGTGTGTCTGGTTTATTTCACTTATGAGTATATGTTCAAGTGGTATCCACTTCAGTATAAATGCTTCAAACTTATTCTTAATAGCTGAGTAATACTCCATTATATAGAAATACCACATCTTTTTCAACCATTCCTCATGTGATGGACATCTTGGTTGTTTCCAAGATTTTGCTGTCACACATTGTGCTGCTATAAACATGGGTACACATATATCTCTATGATACAATGTATCCAGATCCTTTGGGAAAATTCCCAGTAGGGGGATAGCCGGCTTGAATGGGATTTCTAGTCCTACTCTTTTGAGGAGTCTCCACACTGACCTTCACAATGGTTGTACCAGTCTACATTCCCACCAGCAGTGGAGAAGTGTTCTCTTTTCCCCACAACCTCTCCAACATTTGTTGTTGATTGATTTCCTTATGATAGCCATTCTTTCTGGAGTGAGATGGTATCTCAGCGTTGTTTTTATTTGCATTTCACGAATGGCTAGCGATGTGGAGCACTTTTTCATATATTTATTCGCTTCTTTAATTTCGTCCTCTGAGAAATGTGTATTCATCTCAGATGCTCATTTCTGAGTGAATGGCATATGCTGCAGGATACTAATCAGCTTTTCTTCTGAATGGTTAACAACCTAAGATCACAAGTCAGAGTTGGAGAAATAGAAGAGCCACAAGGCCAGCCAACATTTTGGCCCTAGCCTTTCAAGGTCAGCGAAGACTCAGGACATAGGAGAACCTGTACTGCAACATCAGGAAACTCAGGTGAGCTCCAAATTTTAGGAGATTATGGAGCCACAGAGGAAAGAGATTGAGGTTCTATAGTGTGCCTGGGGAGAGTCACATGAAGAGAAAACTTTCTCTCAAGCTCTCACAGAGAGCAAACTGGTCAAGCATTGGCCATGACTCATCCACATGGATGACACAGACAAAGGAACTACAGAATAATGTACAGGGCTACAAGATAAACCCTGAGAGGACTTCACTGACAGCATAGGAAATATAAAGTTCATGTGTTGGTATATAAGTCTTGCTCTCTCTAGGTCTTAACCATCCAGCAGAAAAGTATAAAAATGAAGTATACATCATGGGGCCATAATATTAAGCTGAGCTGTAAGTGGCTATGGTCAACAATTTCTTTGAATAACTCACTATTGTTGTAGAATGCTGGACTGTGTTGGATTGTGGTGTTGAGTTCAAGCACCTCAGTTAGTTGAATGACAATGGAGTGCCCACCTTTGACAGGTGTAGACAAAGGAAGGGGTGTAGAAAGAAAAAATCATGATGTGTGTGTATAGACAGTACAGTTGGGAAAGATAACTCTGTGCTTCTACATAATTCTATGATAGGCAAGATCTGCACTAATGGTGGTTGGACAGGATATTATGTCGGCTTCTAGTACTACGGTCATCCACTAGGAAAATAATTATTGAATTTTTGATAAAATTCAGGTATAAAAAATAAGATAAGTAAGCAGCTACACTCTTAATTCACTGATAAGAGATATCTGCTAAAATAATATCTGTAAATATAATATCATGTATGCACCTTGTACAGTACCAAAACATTATGAAAACAGTTTGAAATGTATTAATTTATCGAATCTGTATTGTTAGGGTGTCTTGAAACTGATTGACATTTGTAGTTCAATAAAATTAAAAAAAATAAAATAAAAAAAGATTTAAAAGTAAAAAAAATAAAAAATAAAAGTATATATAATATATATAATATATATATATATATATATATATATATATAAAATTAGCTATCCATGTTCTGAAAATCTGTAACATATATATTGTTGTATGTTACCCTGTTTATGTCATTTTTTCTCCTTGTTTTTGCTTCAATTTTTCACTCTTCAAGTTAAAATACAAATAAATAAATAAATAAATAGGAAAAAAAAAAGAAAAGAAAATACCACCAGGACACAGTGGTATTTTCAGTATATATGCTGAATATATCTAAAGACATATTCAGTAGTGTGTTAACTACACAAAAAAAGACTGTACCATTTGAAAACAAAACTTATACAGCCTTACATTTCAATTTTTTTTCCTCAAAAGGAATGAGTTGTGTACAGGGGGGTTAAATGCATTATAGACAAGAAAAGAGGAGGAGGATGAGAAAGATGAGGATGAAGAGGAGGAAGAAGATGAGGAGGATAAGGAGGATTAAAAAAAGGATGATTATATGTGATTTTTTAATGCTCTAGAAATGATTCACTTTTACAGGAAAGGATGAAAACCCACATCTGAAGGCTTACATTCAGTTTTCCTTTGGGCATGAAACTGGATCAATACACATCCAAATTTAACAAATACTAGACTACTACATCTTGTCTCAAGTCTCCTGCTTTATTAGTACTTTCAATAATAAGTACAAGAAAGTAATGAAAGTATATGGGAACAAATCTCAGCTGGAAAGTGCTTTTGGTGAGACGAGAATTCGAGGCACCAGGTGATCTAATTATCACAGCCCTAATGTTTCTGGTGCCACCGCCAACCTAGTCTCCAGTGATGAAGCGTCAGTCATCCTGTGCCTTCCTCATTTGGTAGAAGAGTCTGGGCTGCTGCCTTTCTTCTTGCCTTTCCCTAAGGTGTGCCCCTGAGCCTCCCCCACCCATTGTTGCTGGAGCGATGTTGCCAATAGGCATGTCTGATTATGCCACCTTCTGCTTAAAAACCTGTGAAAACCCTATCTCCTCCAGGATGAAGTGGTACTCTCAGCACTGGTTCCTGGAACCATAAAGTTTGACCCTTTTACCTCTAAACAGCCTCTGTTCCCACCACCAGTTGTCACATGCCCAAGCTCTAGTAGCTGTCCTGTTCTAGAACCCACCAGGACCCTTTCTGCTACATTGACACTATCTATGCCTAAAACATCAAGCTGACCCTCATCCAGTGGCATGGTAGTGCTTTCTGAGCCTTGGTATTCATAGACATTTTCTAAGGTCACATTTACAAATACACACATATGCACATGCAATACATACACACACATTCACAGATAGACATACATAGACACATAGGTACATACACACAGAGACACATACATTGTTCTATTGAAAATACTGTGGTAGTACATCTTCCTACGATGACTCCAATTTGTCATTCTTTATGGCAGAGTAGCATTTGATTGTATATGTTGCGAGTCATGGAAGGTGCAAAGTTGATCAAATGTGTGAAGTGGGTCTAGGCCTCAGTGCCTGAAGCAGACAAACTACCTCAGTCCTGAGATTAGCATCCTGACTGGTTAATGTCAGCTATTAGTAGCTAGGTAGCCTTGTGTTATATGTGTTACTAACTTTTCTCAGGGGTTCATCTCACCAACCAGGCAGATGAATCACTACCTGAGCCAGTTCGTGTCTTCTTATCTATCTTTTCTGCATTCCTTCTGCCATTTATCCTCGGGTACAATGGTTCACAGTGAGAGACCAATGGATCCCAGCACTTGGCACCCAAGCAGGACACCCAGTATGAAATAAGTGTGAGCAGCAGGAACACTTCCAAAGAGGATGCATAAGGGAGGGAAGTGAATTGGTTAGAGCCAGTATTCAGCACAGGTGTGCATTGGTACACCAGTGCATTAGGGTAAAACTTGAGGATGGACACTCATTAGGACCAGAATCAGGCTCATTAGAGTCAGAGGGATAAAGGAGCACAAAGTGAGAAAGCCAGAAAGGAAAAAGTTAGATTGAATTAAACATGGGACAGTTTTAAAACCATAGGCGTTTATAGATCTATATAAAAATGTTTGTTGTTTGCTTGGCTACTGTATTTATGCTACTTTCTAGGACCACCACAGATGACTTAGAGTGGAGTACTGTTTTAAAATCAAGCCCCAGAAAGCCTTTCCGCCCTGTTCTCTCACTCTCTCAAGAAACTTCTGCTACTCACATCCAGCCAAAGCTCAGGCCTGCGGAGTGTGGGTGAGCTCCTTTGTTTCCCTGCATTAATTGGATCTCCTTGGATCAAGTCCAGGCCAGCTCCTGTCATGAAGGCCTCCAGAGCCCCTAGCCCAATCCCGCCAAGTGAGTGAGAACATCTGCAATGCACTCTGGGCCCCCAGATCTAGCCCAAGCCCAGGTCTAGGTAGTGTGTAGGAGAGCTTCTGCACTCCCCTGTACCCTCTGGCCAGGGGCACAACAGAGGGGCACCACAGGTTCACTGATGCACCAGAGAGGCACAACAGGTTCACTTCCAAGGGCTGCAGCGGGAAGGAGGTAACATAACAGGTAGACCGAAGCCAGGCATAACTGGATAAACTCAAACTTAATAGATCCGCACCAAAACTTCAGTAGGTGCTAAGGTTACAACTGCACCAAAGCTCTACACCAAAGGTCGGAGGTCAGTGCTACAGGAAATGAAAAAGAAAAGGAGCAAAATACAATCACAGGCCTCGAGCCCACCCAGAACAAGTGGAGAGGACACTAGCTCAACTGAAAAGTGTGAATTAATAGCGTCGGAAGTAAACAACACCAGAAAGATATGGAGGAACTCAGAGAAGAATTAATTTCCTGAACAAAAAAAGAAATCTCTGAATTCATAGCATCTGAAATAAAGAATCAAACACAGAAACATATGGAGGAAACCCAATGCCCACCCAAAATAAGTGCAGAAGACACTAGCTCAGCTGAAATGCATGAACTAATAGTGTTGGAAGTAAATAAGCAGCAGCAAGGAATCTGTCATTTCTTGTCTATTTTTTATCAATGTCTTGTTTAGAAGCATTTATTAATTCTTTCACTGCAGAGTTTTTTTCAGATTGGGTTTCCTTCTTATGTTTTTGCATTTTATTCTTTACTTCAGATGCTATGAATTCAGAGGGTTCTTTTTTTATTTCAGAAATAAATTCTGCTCTGAGTTCCTCCATACCTTTCTGCTGTTGCTTATTTACTTCCCCAGCTTGTTTTAGTACCTGGGATGGGTCTTCTCAGGCCCACATCTCCTCCCTAAGCTTCAAGTGGGCTATGGCACTGTAGCCATGGCCTCTGTGCACTGAGACACAGCAGCTGCTGTGTGTAACAGCTGTCCCTTTGGTTCTGACCACTCGATGTTTTGTTTTTACTGAGACTGGCACTATCTTAAGCCTAACAAAGTTTTGATGCCAGCAACATGCATAGCCAAGGCCAAGGAAACAGTGAGCCACAGTCATGACCCTCCTATTTAGCACTGTACACACAGACCTATAGTTCTGTGGCTGGACCAGGCACGGAGACATGTAGGCAGCTGGAGAATCCCAGCTTTGTCTGCTTAAGAGCAGAATACAGGGGCCTCCCTGGGCCCAGATTATGCTTTCCCCCCACCACCCTCTGCAAGCACCTTGCTACTTGGAACCAACTGTTCCCAATTAAATAGAAATATTTTTATTTTTTTAACTAATTGAGCAAAGGTGGAGGGTTTAAACTCTATCTGCTATACCTCTGCTCTAATCTCCTTGTCCCATAATAAGCTTCTCTGCTGGAGGGTTAACAACCCAAGTTTGTAGACCAAAAATTAGAGTAGTAGAAGGGTTACAAGGACAGCTAACATTTTGACCCTAGCCTTTCAAGGTCAGTGAAGACTCAGGACATAGGAGAACCTGTACTATAACATCATGTAACTCAGTTGTGTCTCAAATTTTCTGATCAAGAAGACTATGGGGCCACAGAGCAATGTGACCAATGACGTAGAGTTTGCCTAAGGAGAGTCCCATGAAGACAAAACATTCTCTCAGGCTTTTGCAAAAAGCAAATTGATCAGGCAATGGCTGTGACTCATCCACATGGCTGACACTTGAATGACCATATCAGATACAAAAGATACATCTTTTTATTTATTTTTTTATATGTTTTGGTGGAACTTGGAATTGAACTCAGGCCCTGACACTTGCCAGGCAAGCACTTATTCTACTGAACCATCTCCCTGTCCCCTACATTTCTTGTTGTGTAGGTCTTTCTTTATCTTGGTCTTAACCATCCAGTATAAAAGTATAAAAATGAGGTATATAAAGTAAAGCCATATTAATATGCTGAGCTGTGAAAGCCTCAAGTAAACAAACAAATTGTGTCCCAAACTGTTCAGGTTAAACATCTTACAATCCTAAATGATTTTCAGACTTTGCTTGGTAACATTAATGGGTTCTGCCCAGCTGTTAAGCGAACTAAGTCCTTTCTTTTACGTTCTCAAGGGAGACTCAGTCCTTACTTTTTTTTTCCTTTGCAGAAATGGGGATTGAATTCAGGCCCTTGTGCTTGCCAGGGAAGTGCTTATTCCACTGAGCAACCTTCTGGGCCCTCAGTCTTTACTTCTAAATAATACTTATACCAGATGCTAAGACTGCCTTCGATAAAGTTAATCAGGTTCTTTCTAATGTTCAGCTCTCTAGAGTTAACCCATCTTTGCCAATACTTTTAATTATTTCACCAACTCACTGTATGCCCACTGGGGTTCCTTGGCAGTCTCAGGGTTCCTTACAATGGCTACATATGCCACATCTTTCACATAAAAACTGATATCCCTTTCATGATGCTGTGGCTGAACTCATTGCACATGGGGGAATGGGTGCAGTTCAGCTTCCTGTTCATGACACGAGGTGCAAAAATGATTATGGCAATTTTCATCCTTTTGGCAATCTGTGCTGGGTAACTTCCCCGGTATTATTGACTGCCATTATCCCTTAGGTCAATACAACTTGCTTCTCATACACCATTTGTCTTCCCTTCAAAAATAAGTTCAGTCCCTGTGGAATGAGGCAACTCCATTTTCATGTGTGGATCAACTTCAAGGGTAGATGGAGGTTATATAACAGTCTTCTCTTCCAGAATACAGGATACAAGCTTCTCTTCTACACCAGAGACTGAATTATAAGCAGCCATTTGGGCATTTCTAGATCATTCATCCACTCCAGTTAGCCTCATTTCAGTCTGTGGTATAAAGGGCTACATTGAAACTGCCACTATGCACACATGTCAAGAAGATCTTTTTTTATTTACTTCATGCTCTCCAGGTTGTCATATAGTCATATCATGTTCCCTGTTTCATTGGACATATATGCTCTCATTCTCAGTTGCCTGGACCCTCACTGAAGGGAATGCTGCTATAGACAGATTGCTGGGTGCTGTGACTGTTACTCCCTCAGGCACTATTTAACAGGCTTCTATCTCTTGTGCCACCTTTCATCAAAATGCTTCTGCCTTATGAAAACAGTTTCATTTGACCCAAGCACAGGTCTGGGAAATTGTTTAAATGTTTTCAATGTATAATTCACCTACCCTCACCTTCTACCAGAGTCAATCCCTGGAGGTTACACCTCAGTCATCTTTGGCAGATGGATGTCACACCCATTCCTGAATTTGGTTCTTTGCATTGGTCCATGTTTCAGTGGTCATTTCCTTAGGATTCATAGTTGGTACTGCCCACATTGGTGAAATAGTTCAGTATGTCATTGCTCACTGTTTGGGTGTGGTTAGTGCCCTTGGTTGCTCAAGGACAATGGCCCAGCATATACAAGTGCTGCCTTCCAAAGATTTTGTAGAACATTTCATATTTCCCTTATCCCATGGATTTCTTATAACCCTCAAGCTCATTGTTCAATTAAAATTCAATTACAAAAACAAAGGGGAGAATCTTTCCCTACAAAATTCACATCTCATAATAGACTTCAGTTGGCAGTATATACTATTAACTTTTAAAAGTCTATAAAAGGTGAAAGTAGAGCAGAAAGACAATTCAGTCAAGTAAGAGATAAAAGGCTAGGAAGGGTCCTTTGGAGAATCTCCATACTGGACAATGGAAGTGACCCAGTCTACTATTAGCCTAGGACACAGGATATGTTTGTGTTTTTCCAGAGAATGCTAAATGACATATTTGGGCAGCAGCGTGTGCTGTCAGGTTGTACTATGAATCTAGATTTGAAAAAGAAGTTAATAGTGATGAGGCTAGATCCAACCTGGGACCTACTGAAGGAATTCATAAAATGGAAATATAAGGTCTAAATAGGTGATAACAGAGCTAGGGAGATAGCTCAGTTGTTTAACTGTGTGACTGGCAAGCACAAAAACCTGGGTTAGATCCCTGGTACCACATGCTGTGCCAGTCCCAGAAGTCCTGGCACACTGTGCTGCTCACTGAAACCAGGAATGATAGTGCATGCCTGTAATCCCAGTGCTAGGAAACCTGAGAAAGGAGGATCACTGAGTCCCAGATGCATATCAAGACCTTGTACCAAATAATAATAAATAAATAGGTGATAAAATATATAAAAATAAATTGAGCTTTTACTAGTATTAAGACAAAAAACACAAAATGTACATATTAATGGCAGATAAAAGATCTTATTCCTTCCAAATTTTTCTGATAAGAGATCTCTATGAATCAACAAATAAATCTGACTAGTCTATTTATAATTATAAATTTCTAAAAATTATAATTGAGTTACTATGATTTAATTTGGCCAAGAATATATTTGAGTACACTTAATTTTGTAAAGATATTTGTTTATGTGTTCTGTGTATTTTTTGTGTTTTTGTGCATTGTTTTGTGAACAACTGTGTGAACAGCTGTTCCTCTTTTCTCTTTTTTTGATTATTTGCTCATAATACAATTTTGGATATAGACTTAAAAGAATGTTTTCTCCTAAGTTGTCAGCTGGTCTAAGTGATGTTAAAATTGGTTTATACACAGCTTATTAAAAGGTTTAAGCTAATTAAGTAAAATTTTGTTATAGTGAGGAGAAATCATTAGAGCGGAGCATAGTTGATGAATAAGAGGTGTGGCCAAACTTTTTGTTCATTAATGAGGAACTCTCAATAATCTCAATAGTCTCTTCTCTTCAATACACCTTCAATAAGTTGGTCATTGGTTAAAAGATAAAGTTTTTCAGAAAAAAATTACAATAAGATTTTCTTTTAACAATGCTTTTGGTATGAAGCTAAATTAAGAAGGAAAAGTTTCTCACATGTGTATGGTAATTCACTATTGTTAATCTTATGGAGTACTGAGTGTATTCATGATTCCAGGCATACAGGCCTTCCAAAACATAAAACAAAGATTGCTGATTGTGATAAGGCTTTCTCTCAGATTAAAGCCTCTGTCTTTAACAAAAAACTTGTGATGTATATCCAACTTAAGGACAACCAATTAGGTGAAAATTTCTTCTGTCTTAGACAGACATGATTGGCTAAATGTTATTTATGTCGAAACAGAAATGTAAGTATGTCACAGAATGTCATAAGGATTGTCTTACTACAATATTCTTTATGGTTTTGATTTCTACATTTCTGTGTAAAAATGTGTAACTTTTGACTGTTAACATTCTATAGGGACTTAAATATTAGAATATCCATGGTTTTTAGAAAATAACAGTTCCATTTTATGTCAAAGGTGTTTAATATTCAGATAGATGGTAATGACTTCATCAAAAGGCAGTGTCATTAAGCTTCTCTTCTCAATGTTTAACAGCTAAAGTTTGGAGATCAAAAGTTAGAGAGATAAAACAATGGAGCCAATATTTTGGCCATAGCCCTTTATGGTGAATGAGGACTCAGGACATAAGAGGTCTTCTGCTGTGACATCCTGTAACTCAGCTGAGCCCCAAATTTTCTGATCAAGGAGATTATGGGACCAACGAGGAAAATAATCAAGGATGTACAATGTGCCTAAGGAGAGTCACTTAAAGAGAAAAATTTCTCAGACTTTCACAGAAAGTAAATTGGCCAAGTAAGGGCCATGACTTATCCAGATGGCTGACACTGACAGAAGATCTAAGAGGTGCTCTACATGGTTCCAGGGTAAATCCTAAGAAGATTAATGGACCTTGTCAGGTAGAAAAAGTTAAATTTGTAATTATACGGGTCTTGCTTTAACTTGGTCTTAACCATTGAGGAGAAAAGTCTAACCACAAGATATGAAAAATAATGCCATATCAATATGCTAGGCTGTAAAAGGCACAAGTCGTTAGTGACTTCTGACAATTACCAACTGTACTGATAACTCCTCACTGTTATGGATTATTAGACTATATTTGGTTACATTGCTGAGTTTGAGTAACTTAACCCTTGAACTGGCATCAGATATGGAAAAGTCTTTTAAAGATTGCCAAACACAGCTTCTCCAGCTGCAATGGAATAACCATCTCTGACAGAACAAGACAAAAAAGGGGGATATATTGGGAGCCACAGAAGCTGCAAAACTGGTCAAATGTATGAAGTGGGTCTGGGCCTCAGTGCCTAAAAGACAAGATACCTCAGTCCTGAAATAAGCTGACACTGATTGGTCAATGTCAGCTATTCGTCACTAGGCAACCTTGTGTCACATGTTACCAGCTTAGCAAAGGTATAAATCAACATCCGTATTGCTGCTCAAGGGGTCATCTTTTCAACCAGGCAGACGAGTCACCATCTTAGCCAGTTCTTGTCTTCTTGTCTATCTTGTTTGCATTTCTGCCACCATTTCTCTCTAGGTATAATGGATCACACCGAGAGACCAATGGATCCTAACAGTAGATAGGTACCACATTTTGTTTGCCCAGTCATCTGTTGATAGGTATATAGGCTGCTTCCAGTATTTAGCAATTATCAGTTGTGTGTCTGTAAATATCAGTAGTACGCTGTAGTATGATATCTTAAGCTTTTTGAGGAAGATGCCTAGCCAAAGAATATGTGGGTCATATGAAATTTCTAATTTTAATTCTTTGAGAAGTCTCTCTACTGATTTTCACAATTATTGTACTAGTTTTTGTTCCCCCAAACAATGCAGAAGAGTTCCTTTTTCACCATAGCCACACAAGCATTTGTTATTGTTTGATTTCCTAATGATTGCCTTTCATTTTGGAGGGAGATGCACGCATAGCATTTTTTAAAAATTTGTAATGCTGTAATGGCCGGTGATGTTGAACATTTTTTTTCTAACTTTTCAGATAGGGTAGGGATCCATAAATGTATATTCAAAAGTATAATCGCAAAAATCAAAGTTATACTGAATTTTGATCCTTTAAAGCAAACAAGTTTCTTCTGAACCCTAGAGTCAAAGGGATGGTCAAGCAAAGGTACTCTTTAGTAGCTTGTTCCTCTTTGTTGGACTTGGAGAGGACACAGAAGAAATCTCTCATTCTAAGGCCATGGGGGTGTTTTATCACAGCCTGTGATTCCTTTCAGTCAAATATATTATGGCTTCTGTGTCAAATTTAGACCAGAAACTGGAACAATCCCGAGATGTTTCTGAAGGTGCACACTTGCAGAGGTCCTCTTACTTTCTATGGTGCTACTAGACAGTGAGGCTTCTGTTATCCCACCACCCTTGCACTCATTCTGCACCCAGTCCAGCTCCACCCATCCCCTGGAGAAGTTCCATAGCCTTAGTCTCTCTCTCTTCCCAGGGTCTATCATGGGCTCTCTTGGAGTTGTCTCTTTTCCCTGGACAATTTGCAGTGCTATCCATTGTGCCCAGGAGATGACTTCTAGGCGCCTCGCAACATTATGCCTTTGAGTGACAGAACTTTGAACACATACTCTATTATGGTTTGTGTCTAGATGTCCCTCTAAAGCCTCACAGTCATAGGTGGGGTTTTTTAAGAGATGGCTGAGTCTAGAGTGAATGATGCTGAGATGAGAGGCGTGTCATCACTAAATCAGTACACTAATTGGTTTGACACCACCCTAACCCTAGTAGCATGGATGCATATAAGGGACAGAAAGGCTTGTCTTCCCCCTTGCTTACTTTTGTTGTCTTCTGTTTGCCATGAACTAGTTCTCCTTTATGATGCTCCTCTGCCAACACACCCAGCCATGGAGCCAGGTGATTATGGACTGAAATAAATAAAATATTTAGCTCAAGCTGTGAGCTAAATAAACTTTTCTCCTTTTAACTTTGGGTGGTGAGTATGTTGTCACAGCAATGAGAGAAAAGTATCTAAAACATACCCTGAGGCAAGTTAATTCTGCTCTTTTTTTAAAACTCATTTGATCCCAGGGCCCGGCAGGCCCAACCCAGATAGAATCAGACCCAGTCTGTACAGTGACCCTCTTCACAACTTGCTGGAAGACAGGTCTGGCTGCCTGGAGTCCAGGCTGGACAGGTGCCTAACTCTGCTCTCTGGAGAAAGGAAAAGAGAAATGTGTTACACTGATGAAAGCAATAAATTATTTAGCATGTGATCAGTTTTCCTATAATTCCTAATTACTTTGTATTCTATGTATTCATCTATTTTATTGCATAATCAATCAAATTAATAAGCACAAGCTTTTGGTGTATTCATTTTATATAACCAGGATAACCTTGTTCTCTGTAACTATGGAACAACAAATGATAGTTAAGCCGATGCATGAGTAAGTGAATTCCTTATTCATGAATTAGTTGTTTCTATCAATTGATAATTCAGAACTTTTAAAAACGATATATTGCTTCATCACAAGTGGTAAGGACTGATATCAAGGCAAACAATACAGAGCTTCTATGAATTTTAAAAGTAACACTTTATAAGTATACTGATAGTATTGCCCTTATTTTTTTACAATGATTACAAGGCTGAGTCTAAATAACTAACTTATGAGTGATAAAACAAGTTTGTACAGAAGCCTGACATAATTCTAAATGTAAAACTGCTTTAGGTAACACATCCACAAGAATGTACAAAACATAAGATCGCTGATAAAGATATAGAAATAAAAATCTGGATTCTATATTTCTATATAAAATTTCAGTGCCTGGGCATAAAAAATGGTTACCATCAAGAAATTAAATAATCGCAAATGCTGGCAAGGCGGCAGGGAAAATAAAATCCTTCTACATGGTTGGTAGAAGAATAAACTAGTACAACCATTATGGAAATCATTGTGGAGATTCAAAAAACTAAAAGTAGATATCTTATTTGCCTCAGCTATTCTTCTAGATGTCTTCTAAAAAGAGTTAAAGATATAATATTACAGCGGTACATGTACACCCATGTTTACAACAGCAAAATTCATAGTAGCTAAATATTGTAAGTGGTCTCTATGCCCACTGTTAGATAAAGAATTGTACTATTTGCATACAGTGAGTACTACTCTGCCATAAAAAAGGATAAAATTGAGTTATGTGTAGAAAAATGAATGCCCTTTTAGGCTACAAGTCTAAGAGAAAGGAATCAGACACATGGACTTAAATATCCTATGGTTTCTTTTATATGAGAAACCCAACATATGAATAAATTAAAGAGCAAAATAAAAGACAGATAATAAGAAATAAAGACAGATCTTTTGCAAAGAGGAAAGGGACAAACTGATGAAGAGAAGGAGGAAAAGGAGAAGAGGACAAAAAGAGAATTAGGACACAAACACTTGGGGAAAGAAATTTTAATTAGCACTAATGCTTCAATAATAGTGAAGCTGAGAAAACATATTTCATTATCTATGGAACAGCTGAAATAGATTTGCAGTTGTATCATGCAATAAAAGTCAAGTACAGAGTTGACTTTATTACCATTCTTTTGGGGGTCTGCTTTTCCTGCAGTTATTCTTTCCAAGCCAGCCATGCTGTGTAAGTTGGGCTTCCTTTGCAAAAGCAATGGGTAATAGCAGGAAGAATGTGTGAATACAGGGTTCTGTATTCAGGGTGGGTGACCAGGCTGAATCTACATATAATGTCTGCCCTTCATTTATAAGTGATTAATTTGACATCTGATTTTTGTTTCATTTTTAACATGGGAAAATACCTCTTTCTGAATGTTATTCAGCGTTTCAATGGGCTTGTGATACTGAATAATAGTAATAAATTCTTCTTTCCTTTTCTTCAACCCTATTCTCAAAAATAATCATTATTTATATAGTGTATTTTAATGAGGGGAAATTATACTTCAAGTATGAGTATGTCATAGGGAATGTTTGGTCATCTCTTTTGAGAACCACTGAGTTATTTCTCTCAGAATTTGAGAGCTGAATGGATTAAGTTGAATCATAAAAATAGCCTATTTGTGACCATTCTTAACTACATAGCTCAACCAAAATCATACCTAAGAGGTCACAAAAGAGGGCAGCTGCATGATCAAGTCTTACAATTAGTTGCAACTAACTCAGTACTCTTGGTTTTTGGCTAACATTTTCCCCCATTTTCTAAAGAAGATGAGACAGGCCATCAGTCCAATGCTAAGAAAATGTTGAACTGCAAATATCTGCAAGCCTGCATAGTGCCTGGCTCCTGGGTATGGAAAAGATGATGAAGAGCTTGAAATTGGGTGAGAGCCATAGCTCTGCGCAGCAGCCACATTAAGATATCAGCTTGACTGGATACACTAAATGCAGCAAGAGCAAGGGAGTGATTATCCCGGGGAAAAGTGGGAAGGATTGGCCCCACTGCACTTGCTATGCAGCAGCATAAGCCCATCTCTCGTCCAGCTGTGCCTCTCTGCATTCATTTCATTTAGCAGACACTCATGGAACCCTAGCTCTATGGCACTGTGGAATATTGGTAGCAGGATCGTAAATATGAACACTTATAGAATACCTTAGTTATGCCAAGTACCCTCCTAGCATTTTCACAGATCTTACTTTAATGTTCATAGTAACCCTAAAGGGATAGTATCATTACTATCATCATATCAGGTTTACAGATGAGGAACTGAGACTGCGTAACTTGCCCAAAATGGAACCCAGAGAGCCTGTTTCTTTAGTATGTGCTCCTCAGTATGATAGGCAGTGTGTCACTTAAAGTAAAATACCTCTTTGCTCAGTGCACATGCAATTAAAGAGAGGAGGTTGAAAGGTGAATAATAACCATGCTAATGTTTGCATTAAATGCTCAGATGAAGGAAAATATTTGCCGACTGAAGAAGGCAAATTAATGCACTACTGAAGAAGCACCTCAAAATCCTGAGCTATGGTTGAGCCATGCTAGGAGGTGACCTTGGAAGGCAGGATGCCAGGGCCTAGCATTTCTGCATCCTCACTCCATTTCTTATTCTAGGCCCTTGACATACTCGTGAATTCCAACTAAATGAGGACCTACCAGGAGGTTGTAGGGTCTCCCTCCCTACAGCACCCCAGAATTAGAGGAGAAAATGTCTGTGTCCTGCAGCTACTAGAAACACACACTTTTCCACTCCTCAATAAACTAGGACAAGAAAGGGTGTAGTGGTGCACACCTGTAATCCCAGCGCTTGGGACGCTGAAAACAAGAGGATCGCTACAAGTTCAATCTGTGTATTGAAACCCTGTGGACCCTGTACTAAATACATTTTTAAAAAAGCTAGGACAAGCCTCGCCCAGTGGGATCTGCACCCTGCTTTTCCCTCCAGAGAAGGTTGATTGGCTGGTGCTAGGTAACAAGAAAAACATTCAGCTGATCTTTTGCTCAACTATTTTTTTTTTTATTTCTTCCCTTAGGTTCTTGGATCCTCAATTACCTTGTAGTCCTTTCCACCTCTTTTTATTTTATTTTATTTTTTATCTAACCTCCATTCCCTCTGAAAACCACTGGAGTATGAATGACAGTTTGAAAAATGTATAATTTACATTTTCTAAACTTAGTGAATAAAAAATAAAAAATTTAAAACATTACCACAAATCCTGTCTTCATAAAATATAGTTGGGTTTCTTTCTATATACTTTCTAATTCTTAGCCATAACAATATAAAGCTTTGCAATATTTATAATAAGAGAATTAATCATTGTCCCTCCTGGCTATCCTTTAGAATGTGCCAGAGAGACTTAAAATATGCAGGGCTGGCAAAATAGCTCAGTGGATTAAAGCACCTGCAAGCAGGAATGGGGGCTGGAAGTTGATCCCCAGGCCTGCTATGCTGGCCCCACCCTGGGGCACACAGGGACAGCAATTGATAGTGGGCATGGTGGTGCTGTTAGGTCTGAGAAGCCCACCGTGTGAAGAAAGACTCCAAGAGACGTCCTCTCATGCAAAAGCAAGGGGATTTTATTTTCCATGCATGCATGGGGCTCCCTGAACTCGCAGGAACAGAGAAGCCCCGAGCTGACCGTGGGCTGGGTTTTAAGCCCGAAGACAAAGGGAGGAGGGCTTTGAGAATATTTGACTTTTTAGGGTAACTAAGAGGGGTAGGCCAAAGGGCAACTACTAGCTAACTCTGTGGTTTTAGCTGCATTCCGCCAACGGGTGGGTTTACTTGTGTAAAGTGACAAGAGTGTCCCCAGGCCAGAGATTATATGTTT
>PVKA01001792.1:0-67388 GCA_004027165.1 Ctenomys sociabilis
AATCCCTTTTTTTTTTTTTTTTGCAGAACTAGGGATTGAACTCAGGCCCTTGCGCTTGCCAGGGGAGCACTTATTCCACTGAGCCATCTCCCCAGCCTCCTAGTTGCAGTCCTAAAATATAAACCACCTACTGGGTCATGTGAAACCTTAAAAAGGAAAGGTTAGCCAGAAGCCATGTAGGCTCTTTGCATATAAGGCAAGCCTGCTTATTAGCTCAATGACAGCATATAAAGACTGGTACCTGTGGGGACAACTTGGGGCCAATAACTGAGCTTTTTGATATATACTCACCTGTAATTGTTGGCTCCTTGGAAATGGGGACAACAATGATGATAATATGCCTATAATATGGCCCTAGTGGCCTTGAGCTCTATTCCCAAAATAATAATAATTGTAGCCTCTTCTGTGAGAGGTCTGCTGTGAGTACTGTTCCAAAGGCTTCACATGTAGCTGCTTCATTCCTGAGTGTCTCTTCGAGGGCTGCAATTTCCACTGTAGATGAGGAAATAGCAGTTCAGTTTGGGGCAGCGCTTCATCCTAGACTGTGCTGGTGGAGGACAAAGGCCTGAGCACCCCAGCACGGCACACTGCTGCTGCACCATTCATTTGTATCTCTGCAGTAGAATTGTTCACATTTTGCCTTACGTACATTTTCATCAGCCTTACAATAATGTCCAAGTCTATGTCTCCTTTACCTCCCCATGAGCAGCAATAACAGGCTGAAGATGTCAACATGACTGGACCAAGAACACTTCTTCCTCCATATCTGGATCAGGAGCTGTCCGTTGCTACCTAAACTCTCTGCTAGGAGACAGTCCTAGGAATCTGGTGCCTCCAGCTGTGTTTCCTGGCAGTTCTGAAAATACCAAATAGTTCCGGGGAGTAGGCATGGTTCTGACAGATAGCTATATGGATTTAGGAGACCAGCGATACCTCTAGCCCCTGCTGCAGCAAGTATCTGAACTCTGTGGCCCACGCAGGCAGTCCTGCACCACTAGCTCCTAAGTGGCCCGTCGACCAGATAGAAAACCCTTTTCCTGGAGTTTTGTCTTTCACTTATATTTTATACTAAGAATTCTGTGATGTTGAAGCCAGATTTTTAAAAACATATAGATAATTTAGAAGATAAAGAAAAGGACAGTTCAATCCCTGGTACTGTAAAAAAAAAAAAAGGATAAATGAGAAAATAAAATTATAGTAACCCAATCATTCAAAGCAGCCATTCTTAATATTGTGGAATATATTCTTTCAGCTAAGCTATACATTAAGTAACATGTAATCAATAAAAGTGATATATGATACATCCTCTGCTTGCAACAAGCTAAGTGCCCTTTCATTCTTACTGGTTATTCAAAGTCAAGTGAAAGCCCATTAGAGCAAAGTGCAGTTGTTTCTCTCACTGTGATATCATGGGGTGGGCATGGGGTTTAAATCATACTTATACCTACTTAATATCATTTAAAACATTGTAGAGCATTCCACTTTCTAACGAGGAAGCAATTCAGTCATGCTCACTGCGCTGAGGTAAGACCCAGTGAATCTTTCCAGTGGGTTAAGTTTCAGGTTTCAGGGTGGTGGGTGGAGCAGACAGGTGTAAGTAGAATAGATGATCTAAAGGCAGGACCTGATGGGATATTGTTTGTAACTGCCATCTAATAATTGGCATTACTAGAAATACTATCTACTAATTCTTTGGCATGTTTTACACGTACATAGAACAAAATAAAGAAGATATAAAAGCATATACAGTGAGAAACACACCTGCCTCCCACTTTGTCACCCTACCACTGAGTCCCTCTGTCACCCAGTTACCCTGTCTGTGGACATCATTATCCGCAGTTTCTTGTATGTCCTTGAGGCCAGGGAAATCAGATAGCTCAGTGGTTGCCTGGTAAGCTCCTGAATTTGATTCTCAGTTGCTCCCTAAAACAATAGTGTATCTTGTCTGTCCTCATGGGAAGCATTCAGAGAGAGTACAAAGGGCAAAGGGCCATGGAGGTCATCAAGGGTGCTCTCTTTCATTGCCTCAGTATCCTCTGTGAGGTTATCACAGTAATCAAACTTCCTAATCTCCAACAAGATCCCAAAGGGAACTGAGGCCTGCGTTGGTGGTATAGTGGTGAGCATAGCTGCCTTCCAAAGGGAACTGAGTCTTCTTTCAAAGCCTATCTCTTAAGATTGGATCAGAACTGCTGCCACTAATATCACCTCAGAGAAGAGAGCACAGCTCTGTGCTGCCAGAGAAATAACCTCTGCAGGGCCCCAGAATCTAGACTAATCTCAGATCAGGAGACCAAAAGCTTTTATCTGGACTGTGCCACGGCCTCACTGTAAGCAGGCTCCCTGGTTTTTCTGAGCCTGAGCTTTTGACTTCACCCAAGTCCCTTCCTTCTCTAATAGTGTATGATTTAAGACAGCGCTCAAGCTGTCCTGTGCATGGCAGTTCCAGGTGCAGTGGGTCTGGGGTGGGTCACGGTTCTGCATTTTCAGCACATTCCCAGAAATGTGATTTGCTGCTCCAGGAACTGTGACTTCTCCTGGGACCTAAGTACTCGAGAGCCTAGACAAATAAATACTTCAAAGCTGAGCAGCTGCCTCTGGAGAAACCTGGCATTAGATATCTTTGCCAAGTATCTGTGTGGCCTGTGGTCCTGGAAGTCCTGCTGCAAGTGAAGACCTCAGGAGCTGTACTGTATGCCAGGCCCATGTGAAATGCTCCATATTCACCTTCTTTCCCTTAATCCATACCACTATCCAATGCCATAGGTACTGTGATCATTCCCATCCTGCAGAAAAGGAAACTAAGGGTGAAAGAGGATAACAGACTCAAGACTGCTCAGCTGGTGAGGGCAGAGCATGTGTTCCAAAACAGACCCTTTCTGCCAGTTTTTATTTCTTACTAGTATATGTTTGCATCACATAATGATTACATTCATTATAGGGAGTTGATATAATGTACATAGTGGATCTCAATTTTTTTTTTTTTTTTTTTTTTTTTTTTTTTTTTTTTTTTTGTGGTACCAGGGATTGAACTCAGGATCCTGCACTTGCCAGGCAGGTGCTTATTCTGAGCTATCTCCCTGGCCCTCAATTATTTTTTCATCTCCTTTCCTCTCTCTCTCCTCACTATCTTCCCCTCTTGACATTCTTCCCATTTGAAAAATATTTTCCTTCTTCTTATCTTTTATTTTGCTCTTCATTTATATTTTGGTTTTCTCATATAAGAGATACTATGCAATATTTAGTCTTGTGTGGTTGCTTTATTTCACTATAGTCATTTACATATGAATGTCTCAAGTCTATCCCTCTATGGCTGAGTAGTTCTACATTGTGTATAAATTTCATGTTTTCTCAATCCATTCATCTGTTAATAGATATATAGGCTGCTTCCAACATGTAACTATGATGGATGTGCATGTATCACTGTAATATGTCTTTAACTCTTTTAGGATGATTCTTTGAAGTGAAATAACTGTGTCAAATGAAATTTCTAGTACAGTTGTCCCTCACTATTTCATGGTTTTGACTTTCATAGGTTTTCAAAAAATATTAATCTAAATTATTTATCATGGATTTTTTGCTATATTGTGGATTTTTCAGCAGTGTATAGTATTATATACATATTTGTATGCATAGTATTTATTGTTTTTGCCTAAAAAATTTAAAATACATAAAAATATATCAGAAATATTAATTCTAACATATTAAAAGTATATTAAATCAAAATAAAATACACTATTTTCCGTATGTAGTTCAGTATGTATTTCCTTAGCAGGTGAATACCATATGGTACAGTACGTGTATCTTGGTAAAATTATGTAGGTTTATAAGTTTAGGAAATTTAAGAACACTAGAAGTGTTTTTATAAAAGTGTGGGAAGGGTTTATAAAGCCTTAAAATATATATAGGGCTGGAGAGATAGCTCAGTGGCCTAAGTGCCAGTTGGGCCAGTGCAAGGACACAGGTTTTTTTTTTTTGGTTTTTTTTTAAGGACACAGGTTTGATCCCCAGTTTCAACTGCTGTGCTGGTCCCAGAACTACTCCGGGAGCACTGTGCTGGCCACCAAAACCAGCTCTGGGGAATCTGAGCTATATAGTGGGACCTGTAACAAATAAATAAAGATTTTTTTAACACATATATACATATATATACATATATATATATATGTATATATATGTATATATATACTAAAATATATATATATATACTATATATATATATAGTATATATGTATATATATACTAAAATAAATATAACGTCACTCATCACTACCTCCCTGAATTTCACTTATTGCAGGGTGTCTGGATATGACCTCCATGATAAGTGAGGGACTACCGTATTAGTTTTTATAGGACCCTTCATACTGATTTCCATAGTGTCTAATATAGATCTGATTCCAGACTCAGTCATGATACCAAACCAAAGAAGAAAATCACATTCTCCATTATAACCTTGGAAATATGTCACAGGGACTGATATACCACAGGTCCTGCTTTTATATCTCTGTGGAAATAGTCTTGCCATCTGTCAGCTCTGTTGTGTCCTCCAAGAAAATATATCAGCTTGCAAGTCTATCGTCTGCCACAAGTTTTCTGAATAATTCTTAATGGACTCTGATAGCAGCTGCATCAGTTGGGGTGGGAAGGCTCCTTTCATGAGCCTTCTTTCTGCTCCCTCCACAAGAGAGCTCCTAAGTGCTGTGTGAACAGCACTTACTTTGTGTCAGAGGAAGGCCATGGGCCTTAACAGACCACATCTATTTTCATTTACCTTCTGAAAGATTAAGGGGAAAATTCAATTTTGCCTAATGCCTCCCCCCAAATGGCTAATTTATATGCTAATTAGCAAGATAGGGATCGATGAAACTGGTAATCAATATGATATCCAAGGCACCAGTAATGAAATTCATTTGGAGATGCACTGCCAGTGGAAATGAAGCAATTATGCAGAATAAATGGGGCAGCTCAGGGAATAGAGGCTCCATATTGTACTTGACTGCATTATTTCTCCCTTTACTCCTCCTCTCACTCTTTCCCCACCCCATTAAAATCAACTGTCTGTTGAGATCCTTGAAGGTACCACACAGCAGCTTCTTCCTCTCCAGATGCCTGGACCTATACTTTCCCTGTGGGCTTCTGGAAAAACAGAGCTAAAGAAAACGATGGCCTGAGCAGGCTGGAGGTCTAAGACCTGTAGGAGAACTGGGAGTTAAAAAGGAGGTCTTTGTGGCATACACTGAGTAGTGAATAAGTACTTTACTTTCATACCTCCTAAGATTAAGACTTTTTTTTAATTTAGAAAATAGTAGTTATTATATTGTCGAGATATTTTAGAACTGTCCTGATTTCAGTTACTCCATTCCATGAAACCACATATCAAATGATGTGTCCTATTTAAATCCAACGTGAAGTAGGCCATACTATCTCCCTAAGATTTAGCCTAATTCTGGGAAGGCTTGTGTCATCCAGTGTTTCAGATACTTGGGAATGGGAGTGGGGTGACTGGAATCATCTCTGCAAACTTAAAAGCATAATGTTAGGGGCTGGGGAGATGGTTCAGTAGGATAAGCATTTCCCTGGCAAGCTCAAAGGCCTGAGTTCAATCCCTGGTTCCACCAAGAAAAAAAACATAATGTTATTCATTTCACATTTTTCAACTAAGAAATTGAAAGCAGTTTTTATCTCAGTACTGTTCATTGGATTTTCCTGGGGATATTTTTCCCAAATTGCATATCTCCTGTATGGATTTCACAACTAACATTTTTGTCAAGCTTAATTCATCATGTATTCATGTATCAGTCTTATTTACTTTTCTCTCATTGTTGAGACAAAATACCCAACACTCAAAATTAAAGGAGGAAAGACTCATTGAGTTCACAGTTTGTAGAGGCCTCAGTCCAAAATCATCTGGCTCCAAGGCAAGGTGGCATGGCAGTCAGGCATCGCAGAGGAGAAATAATTTGTGGTAGACGAAAGATAAGAAAACAAGGGAGAGTACAAGCCTCTTTCTGTTCCTTATATTGTATCCAGGCCACCAGACTTGGTGCAGTGCCAAACCCATCAGTGTACTAATGTAGTAATCGTGCACACTTAATCCTAGCATCACACACTGAAGATTCAGCCACCTCTGAAAAAGGTCCACCCATGACCACGTGAGGCTTTTGGGGAACATCTAGACCCAAATCATAACACCATCCATTTTTATATCCATTTACCAGTTTACCATTCTCTAAAATCTTTTTAGAAAAGATTTTAAAGTAATGCCATAATCAGTGTATTGCAATCCTAATTACTTCAGCATGTGTGTTATTAGAGTTTAATATTTATTTTTAGGTAAAATTTATTTATTTTTTTGTTTGTTTGTTTGTTTGGTTTTTTTTTTTTTTTTTTTTTTTTTTTTTTTGAGGCAGGGTCTCACTATGCAGCTCAGGCTGGCCTTAAGCTCACTTTGTAGCTCAGGCTGGTCTCGAACTCACAATAATCCTGCCTCAGCCTCCCGAGTGCTGGGATTACAGGCCTGCGCCACCACGCCCGGCTAGGTAAAATTTATAAACAGTGAAATACTAAAGTCTGAAGAATACCATTCTGTAAGTTTGACAGATACATACACTGATGAAATAGAAAGCCCTACTACTGGTCATCCCTGAAGTTCCTTCATGTCCCTTCCTAACCACTCCCTCATCCCTCCACCTTCCCACTATTTCTGGAGTCAGCCACTGCTCTGACTTTTTCCTTTCACAGATCCAGTTTTTCCTGTTCTTAGAAATTCATGTAAATGAAACATACAGTTTCACTTAATATGTCCATCACCTCATATATTATTTTTTGTGTTGGAATATTCAAAATTCTGTCTTCTAGCTATTTTGAAATATACAATAAACTATTGTCACTGTACTATTATGTAATACTAAAGTTAATCTTCCTATTTAACCATATTTGTGCCTATTAAATAACCTTTATAAAACACTTAATACATATGGGGCTTCCTTCATCTGGTATAGTATTTTTGAGAGTCATCTGTTATAGTATGTGTCAATAGTTTGCTCCTTTTTCTGCTTTTTTATCCCCTTGTATGGGTATATGACAGGTGTCTAGGTTACTTTTTTCTTCTTGCTGAGACAAAACACCTGACACTTCAAATTAATGAAGGAAATGTTTATTTAGCCCAGGTTGTGAAGGTTTCAACCCATACTCAGCTGGTTTCAAGATGGCAGGGCAACAGTCCAAGGCAGCAAAAGACAGCAAAAGCACAGAAGGGCAGCCAGTAAGCCTCTTACCCTCCCTTACATTGTAAGCAGGTTACTCCCACCCACATCATCAGTGCCCTCCTCTTGCACAGGCTCAGGATGTTTACAAAGTAGGACCCTGGCCCCCTACTGAGTCAGTTAACCTTCTAAGCTTCTCAAGTTGACACAATGCATCAACCATAACAATCTACCTCTCCAGACACATTTTTTACCAGATTCCAGGTACAAAGACCTGCATAGTCTTAACATTTCACAATTTGAACATTTATAACACAGGTTTAAAAATCCTTAAGAAACAGTATTAAGTCTGTCAACATTATATTACATTAGAACCATAACAGTCCTCCCCTAGACCCCTGAAGACTCATGATCATTCCTATATGTGAAGGCAGTTAGCCCATCTCTAAGAGTTGCCAAAGTTCTAATAGTTTCAGCATTGCTGAGAAGTCTAAGAGCTGACCAAATAGCACAGCGAATTAAAGCGCCTGTAAGCAGGTGCAGGGGCCAGGGGTTTGATCCCTGGGCCTGCTGTGCCAGCCCCACCCCTGGGGCACACTGAGATGCAAATGAGACTGGGTGTGGTGGCACACCCCTGTAATCCCAGCATTTGGGAGGCTGTAAACAGGAGAATCACTAGGAGTCTAAACTAGTAGTGAGACTTTGAACACTCTGTAGACCCTTCTCTAAAATACAAGAAAAAAAAAGTTCAAGTCCAAAGTCTCTTCTGAGATTAATGGCAAATACTTAGCTGCAAACCCCTATACAAATGAAAACAAAAGTAAACACTTCCAACGTTCAGTGACACAAGATAAATATTTTCATTCTAAAAATTACAGATAGGAATGCAAAGTATTGGGACCAAAGCAAGTCCAAAATTCAACAGGACAAACATGAAGTCTTATAGTTCCATGTACATTGTATGAGACAATCTGTGGTGATTTGTCATCTCCAAAGGACTTATGTGGTTTTATGTGGTTCCACCCCTGTAGCACTTCTGGTTTTGTAGCTCCCATGACTCTCTCATGGATCTGCTTCACTCCCTTCTTGCAGTTTTCCTTAGATAATCTTTGTTTTTCTTCTCGGAACTGGGGATTGAACTCAGGCCCTTATGCTTGCCAGAGAAGTGCTTGCCCCACTGAACCATCTCCCCAGCCCTATGAAGCAGGCTTTTTTTTTTTTATGGAACTGGGGATTGAACTCAGGGCCTTGTGCTTGCCAGGGAAGCGCTTATTCCACTGAGCCATCTCCCCATCTCTGCTTTCCTTAGATAAGACACATTTCTGGCTTCAAACTTTTGGGGTCTCTATTGTACTTTTGACTTCTCACAGTTTTACCTCTCAGGCAATGTACACTGCCTGGTGTTCCAGGCCTTCTGAAATTGGGGTAGAAGCCTTTTTAACTCCATAACTCTTGCATTCTGAATACACCTAAAAATCAGAGCCCTGTGGATGATGCCAAGGTCTGCTGCCAACTGGAGCAATAGCCAGGCTCTTCTCTCTCTCTCTCTCTCTCTCTCTCTCTCTCTCTCTCTCTCTCTCAGCCATAGGAATCAAGTGCCTAGAATGCTGAGCATCCTGAATCCAATTCTGAGTAACTAATTTTCTACACTACCACCATTTGAAACCATGGTGGTCTGAAGCTTTCTCCTCAAAGCAAAGTCTTCCACTTTTGCAATTTTGAGGCTGAAAGGGTGGAGACTCGCCTTCTGTGATGTCCTCAGGCCATCTTTTCTATTCTCCTGTGCCTTCTCAGCAATAGCTATCTCAGCTCTATCTTTGCAAACTAGAGCTTTTCTGGGGCTTCCTTTCTGGCAAAACTCAGAACATTTTAAATCATCTTGCTGCGGTCTTTGCTCTTGATTCTCAACATAAATCTGGCTTTAAAAAAAAAAGAAACAATAGCCATGCCACTGCCTCAACATTTGACTGCCTTGAAATTTCTTCTGCCTGATCAATTTTAGTCTACTGTCCTTAATCTCAGTCTCACACAAAGTCTCTGGACATGAGCAAAATGCAGACAAACTTTGCCAAGTCAGAACTCACATTGTCTGGAGCATTATCCAGCATCCAATGCAGTCCTTCTTCCCACCAGAAACCTCCTGAGCCTAGTCATGATAGGCAGGAATTCTGACAGCCTTCTTGTCTTCTGCACTCTGACCAGAATCTGCACACAGAATAGCCTAAGGCATTCAAGCTCTGCTCTCTGAGAGGATATCTCCAAACTTTTCCAAACTCTTCCCATAAGCCATTCTCCCAAAGGCTCTTGAACCTCATGGTCAGATATCAATACACCAATGGCACTATGTTTTTCTCATTGCTGAGACAAAATACATGAATCAAGGAAGGAAAGGTTTATTTAGTTCACAGTTTGTGGAGGTTTCAGTCCATAATCAGCTGGCTCCAAGACAGGGTGGCATGGTGCAGGGCAACAGTTCAGGGTGGCAGGAAATAGCAAAAGCAACAAGGGGCAGGGAACATGCAAGCCTCTTATTGTCCTCCAGTTGTAAGCAGGCTACCCCCAGCCACATCGTCACCTTTTGGGCTATTAAGAATAAAGCTGCCATGAACATGTTTGTACATATTTGTATAAGAATTTTATGAAAATGTGTTGTCATCTTGCTTAAATAAATGGCTAGCAATGAAACCTCTGGGCTGTAGAGTAGATAAATAGTTGGGGAGAGTGTTATAAGAAAGTAAATGTTTTTATAGAAGTTGAGAGTCAAATCAATTTCTATAAAAGTTACCAGAGGCTGCAAGAGGAAGAGGAGAGGTGGTTTAATGAGTACAACTAGCTAACAGGATTAAATTCTAGTATTCTATAGCACAATAGGGTGACTATTGTTAATAAAAATTTATTGTATATTTCATAACAGCTAGAAAAGAGAATATTGAATAATCCAACACAAAGAAACAACAGAAATGCTTGACTTGATGGGTATGTTAACTTGTTTACATGTATCAAAAATCACACCATATGCAAATATTATGTATCAATTAAAATAAAAAATTAAAAGAAATTGCCAAACCATTTTCCAAAGTAGTTATGCTATTTCTGGATAGCTTTTTAAAAGCACTGCTTCTCCCTCAGAAGATTCTTATTTAATTGGTTAGGAGTGGGACCCAGGCATAGATATTTCTGACAAGCTCACTGAGTAGTTCTAATATGCAAGTGAAATTGAGTAATAGAAAAATTTAACATTAGGTCCAGATGAAAGACCTGCAGGTTACCTACAATAAATATGAAACAGATGGGGGGTTTTGTTGTTGTTGACTTTGAAAAGTAGCTTTTTTGTAGCCATTCCCTTTTCTTTTACTTTTATTGTCATAAAGCCAGGGCGGGGGCTGGGGGAGGGATTCGTAGACCATGATCATACAGACTATATAGGGAAAAGACCAGTTTTTTGTTGACCAATTTACAGCTATAACTTTGAGCATTGGGAGCCAGGGAGATGGCTCAGTAAGGACTAACTTAGAAAATTTTCTGAAATGTACTGGAGAACAGGTGTGGGAATAGAGTTGTGCAACAATTCTGCCACTACCATCACCAGCCACATTTGCTAAGTCTGCCTCTCTGGACACAGCAGATTGGCAGTTCTTTTCTTCACTCCTCTGATATGGTTCTGGACTGCAGGCTGTGAAAATCAGAGGCTGGAAAGCTGTTACTACCTTCTTATAATGGCTGGACTTTGTCTTGTCTTGAAAATTTGTAAATGCTAAAAATCAACAGGATAGTGATTTCCCATTGGTTTTCCATTTCTGGAAGTGACTTGGGCTGATCTAACTATTCATTGCCCAGACTGCTGGTTAGAATTGGATAACTAAGAATTATCCAGCAGCTAATGACCTAGTGTATACCTTCATTGACTCTGGAGTACTAAATATTGGGTCAGCCACAACAAACAAGCCTCCTGAAATTTGACCTCCAGTCTTGAAGCCAGCCTACTACTCCTAAGGAGACAGACTTGGAGACTTCTGAGTCTGCTTTATATGGCACCATCTAGCTCACAGTGAACTGGTCCTTAAGCCATACACAGTTGGTGTGTGTGGCTCCTGACAGTGTTTTCTATCAAATACTCAGTATTTGTTTTAAGAAAAACAAGTCTTCTTTTTAAGGACAGTCTTCTTTTTATGGTCTGTCTCATTGAACCATCTATGTAAGGATTTGCCTATTAGCACCAAGGATACAGTTACAGATAATGGGTCTTCCACATGAGACACACCAGCATGAAGCTCTTGAATCACAGAAATGCCAGGTTTTAGCTGTTTTCTGAATAGGAGCATTGAAGAGGATTCTCCTTGTCCTCTATAGGCGCTATAGAGCAGCCAATGATTTGCCTTCCCAGGAAAGACTTAGTCAGGTTTGGGGAGTAGCAGAGATTTCTCTGGGATCAGGTTGTCCACAGAGACCCCAGGTAAGCATGGCTACCGATGAACTGTTCTTCAAGTTTTGGCCTCCCCGATTATCTCCATAGAACCTGCTTGCTTTGTAAGAAGGTAGCAGGCAGAGAGGCAAGGGAATGAGATCAGATGGCCTGCTCTCTGAAGCATGTGCCTGGCTTCAATAGTCCCCTTTTGGGTTGGTTGTATTCTGTAATGTGTCCCCTGAGAAGACAGACTAAGCAGCCTGTGTTACCCTGCAATTTCTCCAAACTATTTGCATGAAATACTGCAGACAAAAAGCTCAACCCCTGATTGGCTGTTGCTAGGTAACAACATAATCATCAGGAAATTAGGCTGTCCTCTTTTTTTCCAACCCAGAGTATGTGTGTGATTGCAGCACTGTGCAGGAAGAGAGTGAGTGGAACAAAGAGAGATAAATGGGATGGTCTTGAAGGCGGGGACACCATAGCCACAAACCTGCATCCCACGGTAGGACAATCTGCTTTATGTTTGGCTCTTTACTCAGTCAAGCCAATATTCGTACATTTTTCTTTTTCTTTTTCCTTTTTTTTTTTTTTTTTCTGTAAGAATGACAAAGCTGGCAGGGCCCTACAGACAGCAGGAACAGAAGCTATGGAAGCAACTTTGACATTTGAAGTGATTTTTTTTAAGCAGAAGATGATATTTAATATATGAGGGTGACTTGAATGAGGATGACTAAGTGAATGTGCTTAGAGGATGTATATAGGTAGGTAAGAATTCAGTGGCAAGGCTGCAGAATGCTTGCAAGGAACAGAACACTAGAAAGTATGTGTGAATGAGACATGTGGCAGAAAAACCAAGCATGCTGTAAAATGTGGAAGGAAGCTCCTGAAATGGAAGTTTAGAACTGTCTGTTATAACTCTGCCAGTGTTATGCCATGTGGTCCTTATGCTGTTCAGCCAGGCAGACCTCAGTCTACCCTGGTACCTGGTTAGACTTTGCAGGTAGCTGTATAAACATTGCATGATGTTTGCATGTGTGTGTGCAAGTGCATGTACACATACAACCAAAGCACTTTGCTCATTTTCAAGAATGTGACCAGAGATGACAGCATGTAGAGCCCTGGCAGGTAACAGCCACACCTGGACAGTTCCATGGTGCAATGAATGTCCATAGAGACCCTGAGCACTTTCCCTTCATGCTAGCCCCAGGCGGCTTACCACCTCCAACCTCCCTTGTCTTGTTCTCCCTTTCATCTCCCTTTCAGGGACCTTACCCTTACACTAGATCCTCCACTGCCATACTGCATACTTCCCTAGCTCACTACAACCCCAGGCAAGCTAATTGCTTTTTGCCATTCATTGTCTGCCAGATTAATGACCCCTTGTGCATCTGGATGCCTGTAGCCTCCTCTGAGATTCCGCTGTGTTCTCCCAGCTTGTCCTTCCCCTCTTCCCTCTCTTCAGATCAGGTTCTCTGAGCTCCACATCTGAGTTTTTAGAACCCATTTAATTTAAATGATAAAATACAAGCACTGCCTTTTTTTTTTTTTTTTTTTTGTGCCTAATCAAAGATCATCCCAAAGCTGGGCATGGGCATGCATTTGGGAAGCTGAAATAGGATCACCATAAATTCAAGGCCAGCCTGCACTACATAGTGAAACCCTGTCTCAAAAAATATGTAGCTATATCAGTAGAACACAGTAGCCCAGACTCAGAAGATCCCCCCAACCACCTTTCTCAACCCCAAAGACTTGCTGTCTCCAATGGGTGAGCTTAACGCCACTAGCTTACAAGGACTCAAAGTGGTTTTAGAAGGTAGGTACAGAGGTAGTGTGTGGTGCCCTGCAGAGCCTCTTCTGTGTCTGACAGTGACTTTCATTAGCTCTTGCTTTTCAATTCTTCCAGCTTTCTTGTGCATTAGAACAGATAACAGTCTCTGTTGTACCTCTGCTTCTCTGGGATTCTTCTGAGACAATCTCAAAATATGGCCCCTGGACTAGCAGCCTAAGAAACTGGGATGGGATTCAGAAATCTTTTAACAAATCTTTCAGGTGATTCTGATGTATGCTAGTATTTAAGGACCATTGGAAGCCTGAAAATTCTGCATTTTAGTGAATTCCCAGATGACACTGACTACTCTAAAAAAAAAAATCTGTCCTTAGAAAATGAGGAAGTAGCTGGGCATGGTGGCACATGCCTGTAATCCTAGCACTCGGGAGGCTAAGGCAGGAGGATTGTTGTGAGTTTGAGACCAGCCTGAGCTACAAAGTGAGCTTAAGTAAAAAAAGAAAATGAGAAAGTGTGTAAGGGGAATGATTTTCCACCTTGAATTCCCTTTCCATATTTCCAAAGTCCCAATCAAACTCCTCTTTAAAGATCCACCTCAAATGCAACTTTAACTGATTTAACTGGAAGTTATCCTATCATTACATTTTAGGCCTGGGCAAAGCGGGGTCCAAGGGACAAATCTAGCCCACAACCTATTTTTGTAAAGCTCTCATGTTGAGAACAGTACTTACAGGCCAGCAAGATAGCTCAGTGGTCTAAAGCACCTGTTTAGGCAAGGTTAGGCAGGTGTAGGCAAGTGTAGGCAAGTGTGCAGGGACCATGGTTCAATCCCCAGCACCACATGCCCCACCAGCCCTGCCCACAGGGCAAGCTGAGCCACCAAAAACTAAAATAAAATAAGAACATTTTTAAAAGGTGAGGGGTGAAAAGCAAAGATGAATATACAATGGAGGCCTTATGTGGTCTACAAAGCCTAAAGTGCATGCTTTCTGGCCCTTTAAAGAAAAAGCTTTCTAATGCCTTTTATATATCTTATTTCTCCTTTTATACTGTTAACTTCCTTAATAAAAGAGTTGTTGAGTTGATACTTATTTTTGTATCCATTCAGTATCAAGAACATAATAGTTGTTATGTAAACAATGTAAATGACAGATAACCTAGTGATGGTCAGTTGACCTAGTTGGGTGCTGACCAGTGTTCTGGGAATCAAGAAAAGATTAATTTTATTTAACTACTTTGTGGCTGGCCAATCTAGTACATAAGAACAATGGTTTCCTCTACCTTAAACTGATGAAGACAATCAAGAAGTTTATACTAGCCAGTTGTGGTGGAGTCCTGTTATCCAGTCTATTCAGGAGGCTGAGGCAGGAGAATTGAAAGTTCAAAAACAAGGAAGTCTATTTCAAAAGAAAAGTTTTGAAAAATATCTAGGAGTATCTATTCTTTCAATCTCCACTACCACAAAAAGAAAAAAGTTCATACTAGTGGAAGTTACTCTTTTCCTTAGTGACTCATTATGAAAAATAAAGAAAGCCAGTTGGAAACTTCCTACAGCTTAAAAAGTAAGACTAACATTGAAAATGTTCATAAATTAAACAGCTAAAAGATAAGCGAAGAACTTAAAATTTCAAGTGGATGTCTCTGTCCAGTGTAAGGTTTTCGTGGAATAATATGCTACCAGTGTTAAGGTAGGCCCCAGCAGTTCTATTATGTGGATTATACTGGCCTTGGGGCTCTCCATTCTGCATGGACAGCTCCACTGACAGAAACTCAAATCCTGAGGAAGCAGCTCCCCTCCCATTTTAACAGTTCCAGGTGTTAGTATTTTTCTACTAAGCTGAAATTTCTCCATTCTTTATAATTTATACCCATAGTCCTCATTCTGCCTTCTTTCATGATCAAAATCAACTACCTAAGTCTTATGAGAAAAGGATTGGGATAGAGTTATACTTGATTAGAAAGGACAGAGTATTGAGGAGAATATGCCTATTTAGAGTTTTCTCCTTAAAATATTAGGGAATGGATTAGAAATACAAGAAGCTAAAAGCCAGGAGATATGCTAAGAGAGAAACTCATATTCACCCATATGAAATGAAATAGGATATTCCCAAATGAAAGGAGACAAAAGGTTGGTGGTTACAGTAGATCATGGGCTGACCACAGACTGAGGCACATAGTATGGTAATGCTAGAAAGGAATGCTAATTACAGTTTAAGGCTATTATTGGGGGACAACAGAGGATAAGTAGGCCCTAGAGCTAGGCCTGAGGAACTCTGGAATTGCTTTGTGATTCCAGAGTTATAAAACAGCTACCAGGCAAATTGTGAGGGTAGAGGCAGAACAGGAGAAAGCTCCTTGGGAAGGGCTGAGTCCAGCCTATGCCTTACGGAGAGAACCATCCCTGAGAGGAGAGAGGACTAGAGAGAGGAAGCTCATATTTAAAGCTGTACACCTGCTTATAGTGTAGTGTACAGTATTCTTAACATTAACTCAGACAACTTGAGAGCTGGTCAGTCGCTGAATGAAAAGTAGCCCTCAGAAGAACATTTACTGAATGTTCATTTACTCTCCGAATTGCTAAAGCACTGTTACTTGGATAGAACTTTGAGAACTGTGAGAAATGCAGCCTAGTGATTGCCAGCCGCTAACCTCTAGTCTTTCACTTTCCCCTCCCTTCCCACATATACACATATGTAGATATCATGTGCAAGCCACTAACACAGACATGCACATGCACAGACATACACAGACCTTGTAACTGATGTCTGTTCTGGTTACTACGTCCAGTATTACCTGGAGAATAGGTTTTGTGATTTTTGTTTTTACTTGTTTTCTTTCTTTTCCTAGGAAGAAAATTCCTAGGATTTTGAGGTGGAACTTTGTGGAGTCTGGTAGAAAGCCATGGCTATAGTACATTCAATCATTTTCAGAGATGAGAATCCCAAGTACTGGAGTCATCCCTCCACTGCCATTTGGACGTGAACTGTAGATTTACACTGTTCTGGTTACCTTGTTTAGTAATTTGATGGTTGCTACTATACCTCTCAGAATTTGATTCCTCTATAATTTCTTCTCTAAAGCAATTTTAGAAAGGTAGAGCCCATAAAGGAAGGATGCCTTTAACTGAATATCTATTCTGTGCTCCACATGGTGCTAGGTATTTTCCTTGCATTTTCTTACTTACTTTTCCCAATGCTCTAATTCTTAATAATCAATGTAATTAGCATTCTTTTACAGATGGGGAAACTGAGGCCCAAGTAACTGTCCAAGTTCTCCCCGCTAGGGATAAGGGAGGATTCAAAGTAGCTTCATCTGACTAAGCAGCTCTTTCTTTTCCTCATAAATTGTGCTGCTTCCCTGACACCATGCCCAGCACTTGGTGAGCATCCAGGAAAGAGAGGCTTCCTCTGTCCCTTCTCCGCAAAGCATTATGGAGCTTTTATTTTGTATTGCTTTTTTTTTTTTTTTTTCAGAACCAGGGATTGAATTCAAGTCCTTGCACTTGCCAGGGAAGCATTTATTCCACTGAGCCATCTCCCCGGCTCCCTTTTGTATTGCTTTTAAACTAAATGATTCCAACTGTTTTTGTAACCAGTGTTATGACCAGTCAGGTGTATAGATAATTTATGTGAAAATACTTATGAACATGAGCTACCTACATGTCTTAATTATTATACCTGTGTGATTCCTGGGATACCAAGAAACACCTGGGAGAGTTGTAGCTCACAGATTTGCTAGGACCCACCCAACTGCTAGGATGGGACCCTTGTAAGACAACCTATTCAATAGAAAGCTATAGTGGCTTGGTTAGCTTCAAAAGAAGTGACTGGCTCACAGTGGCCTCGACTGGTATAAGTGCAAGGAATTCTGCTGCCTCTTTAGTTTCTGATAATTATAGGACTTCTATGGACCTTACTTTTCTTGTGAGAGAAAAATGAAGAAATAATTCCTGTGTCTAGATTGTTGTGAGGAATAAAAAGAATATGTGCATTAATGAATGCTCTTGTCTTGACCAATCAAGAATAAGTGGCAGGAAGTACTATTTGCCAATACCAAGCCCAAGGATGCTGGCCTTTTAATGGATAAAAGATCATTTATATACCAAATGAAAGATTTCATGACAAGTGGCATTCCATTGTCCCTGCCAACCTGTCTTCTGAATGTGTCAACATGTTTAAAGCCCCATTCTATTAATCTGTCCATAGCAGTTGTAAAGGGAAACTCTAAGACTACACTCTGAAGAGATCATACCAATAGTCACAAGAAAACAGAGCACCTTTATATAATGCCTGCTTTTCTAAGACTCTATTGATTAAAAAAAACTCCCTTCATAAAAATCAGTAAAAACCTAGCCCCTCATGCTGCAAAATATCAAGCAATCTCTATAAAGAAACTTGAGCTGCAACAATTGGAGAAAAGGCTACTTAAAATTTTGTAGATCAATTTCTAGCATTTGAACTGTTCTCACATTCTCTGGGATTATAACCCCATCTCTAAAACCACTTATTCTGAAAGCCTAGTAATCCACTACTTCCCATGACCCTGTTCTGCTAATCATGCTTGTGTCAGGAAGAAAGACTAGCCTACCCTTGGTTGCCCCCAAAGTCAGGCCAGTTCAAGGCCACGTTCAAATGGCAGAAAATGGCAAGCTCTAAGAATGACAGGAGTGTGTGTGTGTGTGAGAAGGAGAGAGTCAGAGACAGAGAGACAGACAGATTTAATTGAAAGAGAATTTATAATATCCTTTTTTTTAGCTTTCATTACTGAAACTTTTATTACAAATCTAAAAAATGCATTGTGCCACTTAAAGTGAGCAAAAATAATTGACTTAGATCAAATCATAAAAAATTTACCCTATCATTAGAAGCAAGAAAGATTTTTCTAATTTGAGGTTATTGAGGAAAATCATAGTTTTTCCCTAAGGGCGTAAAATCATCTATTCTAACCTATCAGTCTCTGCTTGAAATGTACTACTGTTCTATTCTCTCCTCTCTTTTTTTGTTTTGTTTTTTGGTATTGAAGATGGAACCTAGGACCTTGTGCTTGCCAGGCAGGTGCTTACACAGCTGAGCTATCTCGCTAGCTCCTATTCTCTCTATTTTACAGAAGAAAATGAGACATATAGAGGTTAAATAACTTTGTCAAGATTGCATTCATATATTGCATGACATAACAGTGTTTATTCATTTTCATATTGCTTAGTTTCTCTTCCTTTTTCTGAACTCTTAACATTTTGTGTATGCAATTTTGGTTTCCAAAATGCTTTCTTGTGTCTATGTTGGTTCATTTTTTACAAAACCTTGTAGGGTGGGAAATAGGGTATTATCTCTGCCTCTGTTGATGTATCATTCTTACTGAAAAATGGCATAGCTAGGTCTACAACACAGGATTGCTTCCTGTCTAGGATCACCTGCTTCTGTTTTTACAGTAACATGGTCCACCTAACCATCACTCAATAGCTCTTTCCTTTCATTTTCCTTCTCACTGTTTCCCACACTAAATTTTACATGTGCTGGGCCATGTTTATTGAGGGTAGTAATCTAGATCAACAGATCTATATTAATTGTTTTAATTGAATAAAATAATTAATGGCTAGTGATTTCCAAGGTGCCTTCTCAGAAAACATCTCATTTTCATGGGTGCTCCAGTGTCTTACCTGGAGGTGCTCATCAAGACGTAAGATCTCCCAGCAGAGATTCCAGCTGCAATTATTCCTCACATAATAAATGTCCACACTGCTGACCAGGTACTAAGTTAGGACTGTAGATCTAAAAATAAGACTCTCAGGGCCTTGGAGATGGCTCAGTGGAATAAGCGCTTCCCTGGCAAGCACAAGGGCCTGAGTTCAATCCCCAGTTCTGCCCAAAAAAATAAATAAATAAATAAAATATAATAAAATAAGACTTTCTAACTGATGAACAAAGTCAGATGACCTGCTTTGTTATCATGGGTCAGAAGAGTTGGGTATACAAAGGAAGCCTCTAGAAGCTTCACACATCATAGCTGAATGGTCAATTGGCCAGGCTTTGGCCAGAGAGATGGGGAGAGGGGCACAGGTGGGAAGAGTCTGGACAAAGGCATGAGACAGTGTTGCTTGATTCTGGTGCCTGCTGCATGTGGGATGCATAGGTGACAGAGCTGGAGAGAAGCAGGAAGCTCTGTGACTGAACAGTGCCAACATTCTCCCCTTTTTTGTGAGCAGGTATTTTAGGATCTTCAATTGGGAAGAAGCTGGTGACTCTTCGCAGCCCACTGCTCTCCACCTTTTAGCCCCCTCTTTCAGGAACTTCATAATGACCATTTTATAAGGGGTAATTAAAAATATAGTATGTGTTTAATTTTTTTAAAAAATTCTTGCTGGGAGCAACGGCCGAGCTCCGTACCTTGGCCTGAAGTGGTGGTGGGAGACAAACAGAAGTTTGCTGTGATGCCATGGAGGGCAGTGGGGGCAGTAGCAACAAAATCACGGGGGAGAGGGGCTTTTTTGGAATGGGTGGAGCTGATTACTCACACGCAGATTCGGCCGAAGTCCCTCTAACTGGTAGGAATCCTTTGCCTCCTTATTTAAATGTGGATCCATGATATCTTGTGCAGGATACTAATAAGCTTATTTTACCAGCTGGAGCTAATAAAACCTGGGGCAGGTTTAAACTGGCCTTCTTTACTGTTGGACAATGTTGCGTGACTGGGGCTGCACTTGGGGAAATGAACAGTCTTCAGCTAGGATTGAAGGAAACCCAGAGCATGGCCTGGTCCAAAGCAAGAAATGTACATATTTTGAATATGGTGACTAGGCAAGGGGTTCTGTGGGTCAGTACTCTACCTTATCAGGCTTTGTGCTATACTGTATGTGGTGTTACCATTGAGAAAACACGAGGTGCGGAAGATGACCTGAACACAGTGGCAGCTGGAACCATGACGGGCATGTTATATAAATGTATAGGTGGGCTTCGAGGAGTTGCACAAGGGGTCTAGCAAGCCGGACACTTACCAGCCTGTATGCACTATGTGACAACTAGGAGCACATGAAAGCTTCCTTGCTCCACCAGTGACTCTGAAGATTTTGCCAACTCATGGAAGATACTTGTAGTAGTCATCCAGCTAAAAAGTCAGTCTGGATTTATTTTCTCCTGCCAGAATTCATTTGAAAAACTGGAGATTCTAATTTGCTGTATTGAAGATCATGGATAATGCAGATACCCAGGAACTGGCAGCCCTTCTTGCCCTCAATAAGGAAGCCAAAACCCTGTGGTAGCTTACTGAGTAAGGTAGGAGATGACCCTGGATCTACCCATTCTCTCTTCTACTCCAGAACTGCAAAGCCACTTACTCCCAGAGTTCAGGTCATACTTATTGTCAGTCACAAGATTTATTAATGACCTGAAACTGTAATACTGCCCTGTTCTCTAAGTGTGAAAATAGAAAAAAGCAGTAAAAATACATTGTCATTAGCCCGCCTTAAAATACCTCACTTCAAACATACTTGCCCCATCATTCTTGCTATCTCTAAACAGTTCTGAAGTCCTCTTTTGTGTCTTCATGCCATGTGATCAAAACTGGTGAATGCTGTTGCCAAGTAACATCCAACAGAGAGGAAGGCTCATAAAAACATTAATGTGGGGCTGGCAAGATAGCTTAGTGGTCTAGGACTGCCAGTTCCTGGGTATCTGCACTAACCATGATCTTCAATACAGCAAATCAGAATCTCTGCTTAGGCAAGCTTAGGCACATGCAGGGGCTGCAGTTCGATTCCCAGCACCACATGCCGCACCAGCCCCACGTCCACAATGGACTGAACTGGTCACAAAATAAATAAATAAATAGATAGATAAAATAAAACATAAAAACCTAAATGTGTCTTCATCTATTCATTCACTGGATCTAGCATCATGCAACTTCTAACACTTTCCCAAAGTCAAAATGACCATGAAAAGTGTTTTGAATTGATTGTGGACATCTAGGTATCCATAATAGTGTAATCAAAGACACTTACAAAAAGGACTTATAGGGGCCAGCAAGATAGCTCAGTGGACTAAAGCACCTGCTTAGGCAAGTGCAGGGACCACAGTTCAATCCCCTGCACCACATGCTGTGACATCCCCACCCCTAGGGCGGGGTGAGCTGGCCACAAAGCTGTAATCCTAGTGCTGGGGGAGAGAGGTGGGGACTGAAAGCAGGAGGATCACTAAGAGTCTGAACTGCATAGTGAGACCCTGCAACAACTAAATACATTTTTTTTTCAAATACATTTTTTTAAAAAAGGACTTCCAGAATTGCTTCAAAAAGTGGCAAGAATTATGGGATCATGCGTTTAAAGCTAAGAGGAATGAATATTTTGAGGGGGATTAATGGCGATATGCATATTACTGTAATAAATTTTTAATTTAGACATTTACCATGTTTTTATCTCACCTTGCATATCCTATGACAGCTGCATTTTAAAATCAAATAGGGTTGATAATGGAGCCCTTTAGAGCACTGGCTTTCAGACTTCATGAGCATCAGAGTCCCCCAGAGGATTCATAATATCACAGGTCACTGAGCTCCTTGCTGGAAGCTCTGATTTGGTAGGTCTGAAGGGGGGCCCCAAAACTGGACTATATGAAGAGTTGCCAGGGAACTGCATTTTAAGAACCTCTGCCTTAGAGCATGAAAAGCTGTTATGCTAAAAGGCTTTTTAAACATTTCTTTGTGCTTTTTTTTTTTTTTTCCAGTTTCATTTGACCTTTTTTGGCTGATCAGGTTTAATACTAGGCAATTTAATGTAGTATTTGTTAGGGTTGCCATAACAAGGTACCACACACTGGGTGGTTCAGAGCACCAGAAAGGTATTGCTCACTACCCTGAAGACTAGAAGTGTAAAATCAGATGTCAGCAGTCCAACAGTCCCTGTAAAATCCTTCCCTGCCTTTTCCCAGCTTCTAATGGTTCCAGGCATTGTTGGCTTATGGCAGCATTGCTCTGTTCTCTGCCTCCATTTTCACATGGCTATCTTATCCCTGAGTGGGCCTGTCTCTTTACATACCTCTTTTAAGCGTTTATACTGTGTTAAGAGCTCAAAAGAGATTCAGGATGTATACTGCCCGGAAACTAAAGCAGTGAGGCTATAGTGCCTGAGTGTAGACAAACTTGCTTCATGTCTCAGTCCCCAAACACTTGGCCTGTGTAGAACTGCCTCAAACTATAGATTCCTTCCAAAAGAAGAGCAAATCATTCTTTTTCTTCTACCAATATATTATAGCTATAATCTGCCTTTTATAAATTATGAAGAAAATAGAAACATTTCAAAAAAAAAAAAGGTTATGCACATTTATCTTGAGTTTCCCAATGGTGTCATTCTGTTTTGATTGCTAGGACTAGATGATTAATTTTTAACTTCATGGCCTTCACTTCATTGTTGGCCTTTATATATTTATCTCAGTTTCTGGAGACACTAAAGATGGCAACATGCACAGGTCTAGGGAGAGAGGGAGGTTTGAGCTGAGTCCATTTGGACTGTCCCACTGTGTCAGGTCAGACTCCTGTCAGAGGCAGAGTTTGATTCATACAATTCAAGCTATTTAGGTTCATGCAGCATTGTGAGCTATGAGGGGTCTCCCCTAGGTCTCATAAGTCTAGGGAGTTGAAACCTTGTTTCTTACCACCTTATAGCTCAAGAGAGAAAGGCAGCCATATAGGAACTTCACCATCTTGCCTTTTCAAACTTTGTGTATGTAAGCTGTACACACATAACACCAGTAACAGCTGACTAGACCTCTCATTTCCTGTCAAGCTCTGAGTCCATTAGAAAACTCTCACCCGCCTCACCCTGGGGCTTTAGACGGTTTGGAGAGTTCTGTTTTCAGTATCTTTCCCCTCTACTTCCCTGGAATACTATCACAGCTGCAATCCACAGCAAATGGATTTCCCTGACCCTGGGGACAAAGGCCTAGTGTTTCCTAGACTTGGCGGCTCCTGGAAGGCAGAACCATCAGCATTTCTCCAGCTGCTGGTCTCAGGCCCTGTGGGCGGCAGGGACATGTAATAAGATCACTATCCACACCAGTTACAGTCATCATTCAAAGTGATCCCTTGTGGTTGGGAGGGGGAAATTGACTGAAATAGGAATCACAGCCCTTCAGAGCTTGGGCTCACACAAAACCACACAGTGAGTTGGAACCCACAGAAAAGCAGACTTCCCATCTGGCTGTCAGCCATTAGTGAGATTTGGCTGCAGTTCACAGTGGGAGTGCAGGGAGGTGGGTGGCCTTGGTGAAGAAATAAGGCAATCGTGTAGGAAGAGAACAGAAAAATGAGGGCAAAAATAAAAGAAAACAATGACAGTGGGCAAAATGCTTAAACAGGAGCCCAAGAAATAGCCCAGAAGCATAAGCACCTACCTGGCAAGCACAAGGACCTGAGCACTATCCCCAGCCCCACATGCCATGTGTTCTCAGCCCTAGATGTGGGTGCCCACTAGGCAGCTCTACAGCCAGGCGTGGTGGTGCACGCCTGTGACCCCAGCACTGGAGAGCTTGAGCCAGGAGGATGTCTGCAAGTTTGAGACCAGCCTGGGGGTGACAAAAGTGGGCACAAACTGCATAGTAAGACCCTGTGTCAAAAAAAAAAAAAAATGCTTAAAGATACTGTGAAAGTTTTAGGAATCAGGTTTCCTAGTGTGGAATGCTAGAAGGCAGGGTGCAGTGACATTCCACACACTCTTCAGTGGCCCTCACTGACACTCCAAGATGCCTCCTCCTGTTCCTGTTGGCCCAGATCCTTGAGGAGGAAGTGAGAATGAGGAGATAGAAAGCTTTTGCTGCGAAGAGTGAAACTATAGAAGAAAAACTCAGAAGCTGCTATAATGACCCACATTTCCTAATTAACTGTCCTGAACTCAAGTTCTCTGCCACTAGGAGACCAGTGTGATATATGCAGGACCTTTGGTTTGCTTTCTCGTCAGGGACATAACAGCCCCCCAGCTAAGTAAGTCCTCACCACCATCAGGCCAGTAGGCTTTCCGGGGTGCCTTCCATCTCACTGGAGGGAATCAAAGGAGCCAAGTCATAAGGATAAACCTCTGCCCTCCAAAATTAGCCCTCATTTTTTGTGCAGAAAGGTGGGGAAGGTTATGATACTGTTCAAGTTCTTAAACAAGTTGATAGGTACAATGCATACCTTTAGTACATATATTATATAGAGATTTGTTTGTAACTATAAAATATTTGATGCACATTAATAAGTAGGGGTTTAAATTCAGTGATCTCAGTTTTTTCCCAACTCTAAAAATCTAGTATGCTCTGACATGGATTATGTTCAGTGTCATTAAAGTAATAGCTCAAGGTGAGATTATGGCTGAAGCTATAGGGTTTGAATCCAAGTTATGTGATTACCTTAGATAAATTAGATAAATTTCTTACTGACAAAATTGAAATATTAATTACTCCATAAGGGAGGTCATGAGTATATGTAAACTACTATAGCACTTAAGAAGTAGTTGTTGCTCAATAAATAATCACTGTTGATAGTACAGACATCATTAATGGAAGATATGGAAACTGCATTACAGGTAGTTTATGTTTTAAACTAGTTAGGGGGAATTCTGCAGGTGAGGTGAAAATTGAATACATTTTCAGATACAATATAATGGACTGCAATATATTTTCAGAAATGTTGCTCCACAAACACTTATGGCATGAAGTACCATAAGTATGGTAAATAATTTATCCATGGTAAATTATGACGTGATCCCTGTTCTCTGGGAATGAAAAATCCAGTGGGGAATACAGATCCCCCAAACAAATCAATTCTGTGCAGCACTCACTATGCATGTGGGACGGGGCAGATACCAAGAGCTGTGAGAGCAGCCCTCTAACTGGGTGGCTTAAAGAAGAAATCTGGGCTGAATTTGAAGGAAGCAGGAAAAGAGTTTGAAGAAGCTGCATTCACTCACAAGAGTCTGCTTATGTTGAAGATCTAAGAAATTGGCTAAATGGAAAAGAGGCATTTCAGGGAAAGGGAACAGCATGAGTAACTCACAGCAAAAAACCCAGGGGGAGCAAGTAGCCAGGCTTCAGACCATTGAGAAAAATGCTGAGCCCCACAAGAGTATAGTGTGGAAAGTGGTGGGAACGAGGCAAGGAAGATCAGCCGGGTCGGGCCTGGGGGACTTAGCATTCACTCTGAGCAGTTCATAGGGGAATGGAGCGGGCCCAGGAGCACACAGTGCTGATTCCACAGACGATGCAAGTACAGCTGGATATTCACATGCCTGGACAGAATTAGCATGTGATCCAGAAATTTCACTCTTACCTATATAGGCAAGATCCTTAAAAGCAAGGATTCACATAGATACTTATATGCTAGTGTTTGCTGCAGTCTTTTTCATAATAGCCATAGTCAAAGTGTAGAAATAAACAAAATATTCATCAATAGATGAATAGACAAACAAACTGTGATAGTTATATACAAATTCTGGAATATTAGTTAAGAAGAAGGAAGAAATTTTTGACACAGGATACAACATGAATGAATGTTGAAAGTATTATGCTAAGTGAAATGAACCAGACACAAGAGATATTGTATGATTTTGCTTATATGATATGTCTCAAATAAGTAAATTGATAAAGACCGATAGTAGAATAAAGGCTACCAGGGCCTATGCAGGAAAATGGATGAATGAATAGTTACAGAATTTCTATTCCAGGTCCTGAAAATAGCAAATGGTAATAACTGCAGTATTGCAAATGTAAATATTACTGAACTGCACATTTAAAAATGATTAATCCCCTAATCCCCTAGTCAGAGTTTGTCCCTTTCTCTATCCCTCCCTCTGTCCTGTGTAAAAATGATTGAGAAAGCGAGGACAGCCAGGAGGGAGGGAGGGAGGGAGGGAGGGAGGGAAGGAGAGAAGGGGAGGGAGAGAGAGAGAGAGACCAGAGTTCCTTTGGAAGACAGATGTAGCTACCAAAAGCACGCACAGGACAGACAGTGCAAGAGAGACAGAGCATGTTGTGAGCATGCGCTATCTAGGGAGTACAGTGTGTGTGTGTGCACACAAATGAGAGAGAATGTGCTTGATCAGGCCCAAGGGGCAAGGATCCTGAGATCAGAGAGGACTGGAGGCTGAATGGCAAGGCAACCACAGAGGGGCCAGTCAAGGGCAAAGGGCTGGAGACAGCAGAGGTAAGATTAGGAGAGCAAGAGAGCTGCTAGTGAATGGGAGCAACCAGGCAGGATCTCTCACATGAAGAGAGAGAGGGTGAGAAAGGGAATGAGAGGGAGGGGGACATGCTGGTATTCCAGAGAATCCTGAGCACAGTGATGAGAGTGCACACAGGAGACAGCTAGAGGAGATCTGTGGGGACAGAAGGCAGGTGTGAGAGAGGATAGGAGCAGGGACAAAACCAGGGAGCAGGGGAGCAGCAGCTGGTGACACAGACCCAGCAGAGGGGAGGAGGCTAGAGCCAAGAATGAATGCAGCAGAAGAGAAGGAGAAAGGCATGCTGGCCGGCAGCAGGAAGGAGACAGGTGGGCAGAAAACAAGAGGTGCTTTGTGTCTGTGGCCCCACACAGCTCAGGTGAATCTCCCACCTCTGCCTGAAGCAAGGCTGTCCTTGCCTGTGCTGTTTTTCTATAAAGGGATGCCATGCTGTCTTTAGCATGCTGGCTTATTTCTCAACAAAGGTTGAGTACACAGTGCCCACAATGTCTGCCCAGCTGCTGCAAAAGAAAAAATAGAACTGAGGCTCAACTATCCAGGATATCAGTGTCCTGTCCTTTTTCATTGCTGTGACTGCTAGTCTGTTTTTCCATTTTATTTTTTATGAATGAAAAGCAAGAAGTGAAACACAATGCTGGTCAATGTTTGGGGAGAGAAAGGGAAGGTCCTGAACCAAGAGAAGATCTTGGGAACCTAAGGGGCATTCCATGTGTGGACAGAACTATCATTTCCTGATTTGTTGCCCCATGATCCTAAAAGCTTCAGCTGAATCTCCTTTGGACAGCTAGTCTTCAGTTTCTGTAAGGTCAGGAATTAAGCTTTCTATTCCTTTCCACCATGCCTATCCTTTCCTCCCTGAACATAGATAAATAAGATAGATGTTGCATAGCAGGACACAGAAAATATTTGCTGACTTTGCTGTGTCATTAATTCCTGCATCTGTCATCATACATGCCCTTAACAAGTGGGTAGCCATTATGCGGGCCCACTGCAGCTCAGAACAAAGAGAATTCATGACAGTGGTCTGGCCCTGAGGCAGTCAGAGTAGGCACATAGAAAGGTTTGGGGAGAGCTCTGCATAGAGGCCAAGGGATGTGTACAGATTGCAGGTGAGCACACCCCCTTGGAAGCCAAACCCCACTTGCTGCCTGCCACTTGGCAGCAACTCAGGTTCTCTGACCCCCAACATTTCTGCCTTTTAGCCTTTACCCGTAAGTTTCTTAATCCCCACCAAGGCTGAGGAAGGCAGCCCCCAAACTTAGCAGCATTAAAGAGATGAACAGAACACTGCTGCCTGAGATCTCTCTCTGCACTAATCAGACTATAATGTGAAAAATTATGTGTTCTTCTGTTATTAAATTTATGTGATCTATAACCAGGATATCTGTGATTGGGTTCTAGAGAACCATTATTGTTTGGAAGAAATGAATGTAAAGAAAATTTTATATGTAGAAATGCAGATTTGAGAAATAGCATGAAAGAAGGAAAAAAAGAGGAACTTGCCCTCAAATCTGGGTATAACTGTCCTACCACTCACTAGTCAGTCCTTTCTTAATCCCTGTCCATCCCAATTACATAGTCTCAAGGAAATGTGTAGTTTCTAACTGTATGCCTGGCCCACAGGAGATGGAATTTCTCTGGCCCTCATTAATGGCTGGGACAAAAGGTCCCTAGAGGCTCTGCCAGTTCCATCTTGGGAGAAGCCTGGTCTGTTGGAACCAGACAGTGGGAACCAGACTGGGGGCAATATTTATAATCACAACAACAGCTGGTGTTTATGGAGCACTCTGAGGGTGTCCGACACCCGCCATGCACTCTGTATACCCCCTTTATGCTTGCAACAGTCCATAGACTATCATATCTGACAAATTAACCAACAGAGAGCTCGACCAGTGTGGCTGGCCAATGGTTTCCTGCTAGAAAGTACAAGAACTAGGACTCAAAACCCAAGTCTTTCTGATTCCAAACTTGGGAAATTTTAACCAAATCCTTCAAGTTCTCTGCTTTGTGTTAGATTCAGAATGCACTCACTAAGTACTTAATAAAGAAAACAAAGACTCTAAACTTTCTCAGTTTTTCTGGCTTTGAAAACAGAACAATGCTGCCATTAATTTTATTACCTTTTTCCTTGCCTTTTATTTTATTCTGTTCTTTCTAGACTTTTTTTCTCAGCACTGAGGATTGAACCCAGGGCTGTCACACTTACATAGATTCCTAACCCTAAACTCTTTATTTTCTTTTTTAGTTTGCGTCTTCCTGAGTCATAAGGCTAGAGGTGAACCTTCTTCAGCCTCCCAGAGTACTGAGATTACAGGTGTGCACTACTAGGCTCACTTTCTAGGTTTTTCTGACCTACTCTGTCACCATCTGACATATGGACCAACAATAAGGTCTCTGATTTCATTTACTCATCCCAAAGATGAAAAGCTTAACAGAGAAAGACGATCCCCAAGATCACTACTAGGAAGAAGATATAGGAAATCTGTCTCCTTTGCTAATTTTACTTCTTCTGGCAGAAGGAACAGATCACAGGCTTTAGAACCAGTCAGACCTGATTTAAAACTTCACCCAATGAGCCAAGTCTGGCCCCATCCTTCTGGTGGTAGCTTATGTCTTGAAACCTCTATGGTAGCCCCATTATGGACCATCTGGGAAACTGAGGCCCATACAGACCTCCCTTGGCCACAGAGGATTGGATCTAGCACTCCTGGCAGACACCAATATATGCTGATGTTCAAGTCCATTATGTAAAATGGGACCGTTTTGCACATCCTTCCATGTGTTTATATCATCTCTAGATTATTTATACTATTTAGTACCATATGGATTATATGCAAATAGTTGTTATACCAGATTATTTAGGGAATAATGGCAAGAAAAAGGTCTATATATGTTCAGTACAGATATTTTTCCCAAAACAATTCCATCCAAGGGTGGTTGAATTCACAGTGTAAAACACCTGAGTATAGAGGCCCAACAGCATGTATATTCTCTAATAAGCACTGGCTAAACACTTCACTTCTCTTCTTCCCTCCTAGTGTCCAGTTGCACTTCTACCATCTCAGCATCCTGACTGTGCCACCCTATAGGCCATGGAGAATGAGCTGCCGGTCCCACACACGTCCAGCAGTGCCAGCGCCACAGGCAGCACCAGTGGGACCAATAGCAGCAGTGGCTGCAGCAGTAGCAGCAGTGGTGGCAATGGCCGCCCTGCTGGGCCCCAGATTTCTGTGTACAGTGGCATTCCTGACCGGCAGACCGTGCAGGTAAGGTTCTAATTTGTCCAGGAATTGTATTCCTCATCTACAGAACTGGCCAGGAGAAGATATGAGCCAGCCCTGTAGAATAATCTGGAGCACTCCAAAGCAAGCAAAAAGGAGCAAGTCTGTGGATATACGTCTGTGCACAGAGGAGGAGAAGTGAGGCAACGTGGGCCAGATGGAGGGAGCTTGGTGAGAGGGAGAACACCTCACAAATCAGGGAGAAGAAGCCCTTTCTTACCTGATGCTATAGATCCCTGAGTACTGTTTGGGGAAAATAGATTTGTGAAGGTGTAAGGAGCAGACAAGTAAAATGGTAAGTACCAACAGTGAGTGGGGCTGCTCAACCACAACCCAAGCCCATTATATAAACAACTCCTCTGTAAGAAACAGATCTAAGTTTCTCAAAGGCAGAAGACCAAAACAGAAGCCTCAAGGGCCAGGGAGATGACTCAGTGGAATAAGTGCTTGATTGGCAAGTGAAAGGGCCTGAGTTCAATCCCTGGTTCTGCAAAAAAAAAACAACAGAAGCCTCAAACAGTCCTTTGTCTTTGAGGCTTTTTTCCTTGCTTTTCTAAAGTTTGCAAAGTGCCATTCACAAAGCCAGCCTCTCACACAACTATACACTGTTTCAAAATCCACATACAATTGTGTATTGCTCTCTGCTATCTGCTCATCACTGTACCAAGATTTTATAGATTTATCTTCTTCCCCACTATGAGAATAGTTATTATTAGGCACAGTTCTATAACTGATAAAGTGAAGACAGCTCAGAGAATGTAATAACTTGTCCAAATCCATAATTGAACCTAACTCTCACCCCGTACCTGTGTTCTTACTCATAACAGTATGTTTTTAGCTCCTGGAGAACATGGGCAGAAAAGAGAAACTGCAGCTGAGAAATATTTACTCTGAATAACTTTGCTGTTACAGTTTGGATATACTGAAAGAATTACCTCATTCTCCATTGGCTCTAGGCCCAGATAAGGGACTAGGAAAGAAGCTACAGGAGACAGTGAGAAGCCTGAGAGATATGATTAAAGAAGAGACCATTATACACTCTGGACTGCTCTCTCTACCACTTATCTCTCTGCCTCACACTTAATCAGACCATGTTTCTGGCCCAGCTGCAGCCTTGTCACTGGCCCTTCATGCATGAGCACCATAGCTTGGGATTCCAGGATCTGGCATTAGGCTTGCTTGCCTTTTACCACACCTGAGAAATCTAGCCCAAAGGGTAGGAGTTCCTGCTCTGGCAAGTGAAGTAAGGCAAAGTTCTCCCCAGGCAGAACCTGGAGAGCAGAAGCAGGTCAGACTTAAACCCTGTCCCTGGGCTGATAGGTACCTTGGCATAAGTCCAATTGGTGGCAGCTGCTGGAGCTGGAGCAGGCCCCTGTGGCTTGGCTTTTCTTTCCAGCCCCTTTCAGTGATGCTTTGCCCTCATCTGAGGCTGTGGAGTGGTGGAGGAGAGGAGCACCTGCCAACCTAGCATAGGGACTATCTCCCCAAGAGTAGTTCAGAGCAGTAGTGTGTGCTTTGGCCCTCTTTGTGACAGCTGATGCAGAAGCAGACCTGTCAAGGAGGAGCCCAAGACAGGCATGATGCATGAAATACAGTTTTGTAAATAGTTGTCTTCCTGCCATCTACTCCCACTCTGAGAGGGGCGATGGGTCAGAATGGTGGTCACAGTTCTGCACTACTTCTCTGAGGAGGTAGGAAGAGCTGAGGAGACAAGGGATGACAGCAGAAGGGGCTGTGGTGTGGCAAGTGATGGCTCCAGCTCCCCTGCTGCCCTCCCAGGTGATCCAGCAGGCCTTGCACCGGCAGCCCAGCACAGCAGCTCAGTACCTGCAGCAGATGTATGCCGCACAGCAGCAGCACCTTATGCTGCAGACAGCTGCATTGCAGCAGCAGCAGCTCAGCAGTGCCCAGCTCCAGAGCCTTGCAGCCGTACAGCAGGTGAGAATCACAGCAAACGCAGCACCAAGGCTCCTCTGGGCTGAGGTTGCGGGGGTGACTGGAAGAGGGGGAAGCATGCCCCCATGCAACCCTATTTCAGTGCTCAGAGGGACCACACAAAGCAGGCACTGTTAGCATCATGTCCTACTGGTGGGTGAAGAGCAGAGCCCTAGGTCAGTCACAGAGCAAGTACAGCAACTGGAATTCTGTCCTGGGCAGCCTAAGGAAGAGGTGCTGAGAGAGCCCCTTTTTACCCACACCACCACATGGCTGGGAGGGATCACAACTTCAGTGAAGTGCACACAAGAACCCATCTGCCTGGCATTCCTCACTCCTCCAGTGACTGAGAAGAGCACATTCATTGATGCATTTACTTGTAATTTGACAAAATTTTTGATGCACCTGATATACAATGCCCATGTCATGGATATACTTTGGACCCTGTCCTCTTGGAGCTTTAGAGTCAGGAGACAGCAAGTGAACAGAACCCAAATAGACAAGGAAACAGACTATTTAACTATCTAAGTTGTGACATGTTATAACCATGACCGAGAAGAATAGACTGCTACAAATGATGGAAGGAGGATAGCTCAGGTGATCAGGTGGGGCCTAGATGCTAGGGTAACACTGAAGCTGATGCTTGAAGGATAAGGAGAAGCTGACCAAGAGCAGGGGTCAGGGCATTTTGGTGGAGCAGGTAGAATGGAGCCCTGCAGAGAGCTGGGGATGCTGAGCAGTAGCCAAGGCTGGTAGTCAGAGTGCTCAGTGCCAACACTGCTTCAGTCTTCTTAGCAACCCTTTGAGGCAGGTGCAGGCTGGGCTGTTGCTCAGGGCCACATGAGAGACAGATGGGACTGTGCTGCAGAGGCTGCTGTCTTCACATGGTCCAGGATGCTCCCTGGAAGATTAGGCCCCAAGATTGAATGACTTGGGAGAATGAGATAGGGAGTGAGATACTAATGACAGGAGTTTGTTCTTTTCCAGGCAAGCCTGGTAGCCAACAGACAAGGGAGTACTGGCAGCAGTGTGTCTGCACAGACCCCAGCCCAGTCATCTTCGGTGAGTAGAGTGGGGTAATAAGCAAAGGCCATAGCTCCCGACCAGTCCTTCTTCCCGGAGTAAAATGCTCAAGAGTTTCTAGATCCAGTTATAGAGAATCTTCAGCCACATGGTATCATGGATGGAATCTGTTGCTCTTGCCAAGGGGGAAAATGCATGGCCTCTTTCTAACCCTTACACTGACACCATGTCATCTTTCCATAGGCAAGGTGCTACTGTTAGCTCAGTTTTCTCACAACTTCAGTCCTCCTACAGCTAGTCCAGGAGAAAGCTCCCAGGCTCAAGGACCAGAGATGGTCTTAAAGGAGACTGTGAGTCCAAGGGGTAGAAAAAAAAAGCAGAGCAATAAATAGAAACAGACACAGTTTCATCCCTCAGAACCTGCTGTTTTCTACTGCATGTGTCTCTCACCAGATCAACCTGGCAGCCTCTCCGGCAGCAGCCCAGCTCATCAACAGGGCCCAGAGTGTCAATTCAGCTACAGCCTCAGGCCTCGCCCAGCAGGCTGTTCTTTTGGGCAACACATCTTCTCCAGCCCTAACTGCAAGCCAAGCACAGATGTATCTCAGAGCACAGATGGTGAGTACCCATAGCCTGGGGCTTGCCTCTGGGGCAGGGAGGGCAAAGGCAGAAGTTGGGAGCTAGGAGACTAAAGGAGGAGGGTGGGGCAAAGTGCCTGGAGGCAAGCAAAAGGGGGTAGAACAAAGAAGGCAGAGTGGGACATGGATTTTTGTTTTGTTTGTTTTTTGTTTTTTTGGTGGAACAGGGGATTGAACTCAAACCCTTGTGCTTGCCAGGGAAGTGCTTATCCTACTGAGCCATCTCCCAAGCCCTTGGGACATGGTTTTTTAAGCTCATGACTCAAACAAGGAAGGGTTCCAAGCTAAGACAGTTACCCAGAATGTCTCCCTTCCTTCTCCTGAGTGAAGCCAAGTATCAGAATCTGCTCTTCAGAGCCAATTAGGGTAGGCAGTGTAGGGCTCCCTGCCTAGATGGTTCCCCAGCACTCGGACTGTAGGATGAGCAGATGCAAAGATAACAGGTGCTCCACAGAAATGGGATCACCCCCCTGTGGCAGTCCTTAAAGGACTGGCCACCTTTAGCTCAGGGACCAAAGATACATGTCAGGGCTAGCTACTGCTACTACTGCTGCTGCCACTGCCCGCCTAGTTGGGCCTTCCTTCTCCTCAGGCACAGTGGAGTTGATCTGGGCAGAATATACTAATGTGTATCTCACCAGCATGCCTGGAGTCTCTCCTTTGTTCCTGTACCTAACAGGAGAAAAGGGCCCTCTAAGATGCAGAAGAATTTTCCAGGTCAACAGCAGCATCTTCCCTAGGAGGCAGGAATACATGGTGTTACTACAGAGTCATATCTCATACTTCCCATGCTGAAGAGTTTTCTATTTGACTCCATGTCACATCATCCTAAAGACAGATGGCCAGAACTTGACAGTTAGAGCTTTTCTGGTCCTGTTCATGGCTCTGAGTTCATCCTTTGAGGCACAGTTCCATTCCCAAGGAATACCTCTTAGACACACACACACACACACACACACACACACACACGACATTCACTTCCCCAGCAAACTTCCAGCCACAACAACCCACCAGAGTCTTTCTTCCTGTGGTTTCACCACAGTCATTTTCACTCAGCAGCCCCCCTGAGATCCTGACACCTCCTTGCATCCCCTTAAAATCAAGACATACACAGAGAGGAGCACGCCCAAATATATTGCCACAGAGCTGCAGGGAAGGCACCCTGGCATCACTTTATTCACACACACACAGAGCTGGACCCACCTGCAGGTGGAGGTGTCAGGCAAGGAATATCGATGACCGGTGCCCCTCCAAATGAGACTGAGCTGCAACCACAGATCTAGGCAATGGTGCTTCTTTAGACGTTGCTGTCTTTAGGTCCCTAAATGTGAATAGAAAATGGTCACAGGCATACTCTGATCTGAGTCCTCTGAAGGAGAGTCTCGTTCCAACCTAGCCTTGTGGTCAGGGTAACTTAGACCTGAGACATAATCCTCAGGCATCTACCCAAAGTCCCTGCTTGCCAGGACTCAGGAAAACATGACTTCGGTGTGTCCCAGGAACATTGGTTCCTCCCAGGATAAACCCCTCACAGGGTTCTGAGATCCCAGAACAGCTCTCAGACCCCACACCATCATTGCCCAGCCTGGGTCAGCATGATACAAGCCTCTGGAGACATTCAAGCAGTCCTTGGAGCTCCCGCCCTTTCTTACCTCCCTATTTTTATCTCCCTAGCCATCCTCATGTCTGCTTTGGCTAAACTGTTCTGCCTTGTGGCTGAGCTCACATTGGGCAGGTAAAAGGCACCTCGTTTCCTGTGATTCCAGGCCCAGCCAGGTAACCTGGTACAGGTAGCTAGGAGCCTAGGCGGCACTGTTCCTTTGTCCCCTCAGCTCATCTTCACGCCCACGGCCACCGTCGCTACTGTGCAGCCTGAGCTCAGCACTGGCTCCCCCGCCCGGCCCCCAACCCCTGCCCAGGTGAGGATCCCATGCTTGTGGGAGGGTGGGGGTGGGGTGGGCAGCGCTGCAGAAGGGAAGGATGCTGGGATGGGCAACTCTGGAGGGGCCTTGAGTCTGCAGAAAGGCTGGGTTCACTGGGAGAAGCAGGTGCTCCCAGACTTGCTCTTTCATGCGCATCCAGATGGCCTCAGCTCTATTTAAGTCTATTTTCTCAAATATAGTTAGGAATCAGAGGACAGCATTCTGAGGCTTTAGTACCCCATACTGCCCTCTCATCACTGGGATGACCAGTCTGTTTGGGTTTTTTTGTTTGTTTTTTCCTGCTCTGTAAGTGGAAAATCCCACTCTGGTCACATGTGCCACAATTCACTACTAGCAATTGGGGAAAATAGCATAGAAGAGAAAATAAGAATGTTTCCTAGGTTCCTGTCTTCTTCTGGGAGCACACAGTTGCTACTGTGGCTATGAAGATCCTGGGGCAGCTGGGGAAGGATCATTTCTCACTTTTGCCTGCCTACCTTATCTCCAAAATGAACCTGGTGGATTGGGTAGCCAGGGTATGAGAATCTGGCACAGCCTCCACATGTCCAGCAGAGGGCGCCAGGGACCACGCTGAATAAGTAAACCAGGCCTATGAAAAATCCCTAAAGTTAACCTTATTCTAAGGATGAGATAATCATTGCCTAGTAACCTTACTAGTCTGCTTTCATGTTTTCCATGCTTTTTCAAGCATGGGAAGCCCCATGCTCCACTGTATCAGGAGATTTCTCTGTGTATGCATCCAGTTCTGATAGCTTGAGAGAGGAGAGAGGTTAGCAGCAATGAGAATCCAGCCTCCCTGCCCTTGTCTACTCCAGCCTGAGCAGCAGTCACTTGTCAGAATTCAGTTCCTTCCTTCTGTTGGTGGTCCCAATCATTAGCGATCTGCCTTGTCCTCTTTAGATACTCCATCTGCTCTTGGTTCCTCTTTCAGTCCCTAACTCATTCACTTATATTCTGTCTCTCTCTGTTTGTATCTCTTTCTATGTCTATCTCTTTCCTCTTCCTCCTCTTCTTCCTCCTCCTCTTCTTCCTCATCCTCATTCTCTTCTTCCTCCTCTTCCTCCTCCTCCTTCCCACTTCTTCTCTCTGATTTTATAGCCATCATGTTCAGGCTATTCCTGAATCTGTCTCAAACTTCTTCTCTTAGTTATATGTTGGCATTATTCCTACCCACATTCTCTGGACTCCTTCAGACCCCTCTTTTCCAGGTACAGAACCTGACTCTCCGGACACAGCAGACACCAGCTGCAGCAGCCTCGGGCCCTACTCCCACCCAGCCTGTCCTGCCCAGCTTGGCCCTGAAGCCCACACCAGGCAGCAGCCAGCCTCTGCCTACCCCATCACAGGGCAGAAACACTGCTCAGGGTTCCCCTGCAGGTGCCAAGCCTGGCATAGCTGACAGTGTGATGGAGCCTCTCAAGAAAGGAGACGGATGCAGCCTGTCAGGGGGTGTGGAGAGCCGGGCTGGCCTCGGCCGGACAGTTCCTTCTGTGGCCACCCACCCCCTCATTGCACCAGGTAAGAGCCCTGAGAAGAAAGAAACTGGAGTCTGAATCAGGGGCAAAGTCCTAAGCCTTGCTTTTCCAGTGGTTGTGCTAGGATTCCAGCCACATGTCTCCCTCTCTTCAAGGTGTGTGTCTAGCTTCTGTTACATGCTTCAAGTTTAACTTTAAGAAACCACAGGGACAGGAGCAAGACCTTCACAGTGGCACAGTGATGGGTCTTGGAGTGCACATGCATAGCTCTTAATCTTAAGTCGGTGGAGATTGGCAGTGGACTATTTTGAAATTCCTCAAGACTCTGGGAAAGGACAGGGACCAGCCAGAAATGGTAAGAACCACACAGACAGATGGGGTAGTGGAAGCTTATTTTCTTATTGTTCCATAGGCACAATGAAGGAGAGTGTTACCTAGTCACATTGCAGGTTTTGAGTGTGTAGAGGTCAATGAGATGAGGAAGGCTTAGGATAGGGAGACAAACACTGCACAGCATCGCAGTGTGATCAGTGCTATCATCTGTGCCAAGCTCTGAGCAGGAGCAGAGGAACCCTCTAGTCATGACCTGCATTCCAGTGAAGGGACACTTGAGTCTACATCTAGAAGATGAAAAAATATCCAGCCAATTACTTATAAGGCACATTCTACAAAGGGAATGAATCAGTACTCCCTGGCTAGGATCCTTTTTCCCTGCCACTAAGCTTTTCCCAGAATTGCCTGTTATAGGCAGCATCTAGTAGAAAATCTGCCAAGAGCTCTAGAAGCCAGATTTGTCAGTCTAGGAAACAAGACCAAACTATTATACTACAGAAATAAATATAGGGGTGGACCATATGGCTTGGTATTAAAGACAGAATCACTCTGGTCCACTAACCTCTCCTCGTCCGGACCACTTCACTATCCAATCTGTGTGTTGTGTTTTGTTGTTTTCTTGAGAACTTATTATACAGTTGTCATTAAATTAAAGCCAAGATGGCCAAAGTATGATTTCTTACCCAAAATAGTACAAAGTCAAAGGGACAGAGCCAGATATATGAGTAAATTTCTTTAGTTTCCTACCTCCGCATTAGGTACAGTGGAGTCAGCTCACTGCCAGGCAGGGTGTGTCAGAGATACTGTCCCTCAGAGAGGCTGAGTCCTTATGCTGAGTCCTGAAGGATGAGTAATAGCTTGGCAGATGGAGCAGAAAAAGCATCCTAGATAGAAAGGCAACAAAAATATGGCACAATATATTAATTGGATGGGACAAAACCAAGCTGAAGTCATTGTTCAGCTTTCTGAGACTTTAGAAGCCACCAGGGCCAGTCTGTGGTCACTGCTGAGATGAGACAGGTCCCTCCTTTAGAGGTTCCAAGTGTTTCTCACTGTCTGGCATTGCTTTCTCCAGAGATGGTCCCAGCCTCTTCCTTTTATGGAAAAAAAAAACAGGTTTAGAGGATGAAGATTTGAGTGTTAACAGTGTGTTAATAACAGCTTGGGCTGGAGCCAAGACCTCCAGGCCGCACTGCCACTGCATTCCCATCTCACCCTCATGTGAGGACCAGCACTTCTGGAGACTGGCCAGGATGTAGCTTCTCTCTCAATTTAAGCCACCCCCAAATTCTGAGAACAATTCAAAGGCAGTCCTCAGACTACTCTATTGGCTGTGAGACATCTACAGAGTCTTAAGAAAGGGCACCAGCACCAAGAACAAGTCCATCACATGCCTGCTCCCAGCAAGGCACTTCATCCATACCACATCTCCAGTCCTCCAAAAGAGCTCTGTAATGTAGGCATCTGTACCATTTTACAGACCAGGAAACTCACTCATGGAGGGTTCTGAAGAACTTAGCACATAGAGCCCTCATAATCACCAAGTTCTGAGAGGCAGAACTGAGACCAAGCTCCACATCTGTCAGAGTCAATTTCTGGGCCCTTTCATCATCAAGCCAGATCATCCCTCTCATTTTTTCATGATTTGGGGCTTTCTTGGCCTTTCCTGACCCAAAGCTGAGCCTCAGGGACCTCAGGCAGTTGCAGCTTTACAGAGGCAGGTGTACAGAAAGCTTTACAGAGCTCTCTTGAGCTGTAAAAGGAAACGCCAGTCAGTGACAGGCTTGAGATCCGAGCCCTAAGTGTGACCTGAGACTAACAGTATATGGCTGTAATGCAGTACAGAGACCAGTGGCCCCACAGAACTTTGTATGGCACAGCTGTGAGCTGAAAACTACAAAGACCCTCACCCCAGAGACACAGACCAGTGCGCCCTGCATTGTTCCTGCCTCCCACTATCCCTTCTATTCTTCCTTTCCCTCCCACCCCTCTCCCTGTAGGTCTATGGTTCCACTTCCCACTCCCACCTCCCAAACAGAAGGCAGCTGGGGGAGGCCCAGGGCCTCTGCAATTATTCTTATGACATGGTTGGGGGCAGCTTGGAGCAGCACCTGTCTTGGGCTCCTCCGCTCCCAGGCAAAGGTAACTCCTGCCCTGCCAGCCCACCGTGAAGGAGACTGGGAAAGAAGGCAGCCGGAGGGAAGAGCTCTTGCATGTGTGAGGGAGAGCTACATGTAGGGCACTGTGTGTTTTGTTTGTTATCAGAGCTTTGAGCCAGCTGCCTGCCCCCAGGGAAGGTAGTCAGTGGAGCCTCATGACAGGGAGTGAAGGTGGGTGGGAGTTGGGCCGGGGCACAGTGCAGTCAAGAGGAATGTGTCCTCCTGGGGGTATTTCCTCCCAGAGAGGCAAACTCTAGTCCCAGCTGGGACTGCTCCCACTGACAGCTATTTGGGGGCAAAGCCCCTCCCCCACAACATGCTCCCTGCTGTTCCTGCTCCTGTCACCTTGGCAACCAGCTTCTTTAGGCTCTGCAAATAGAAAAGGTCCCTTATGCCCTGAAAGGGGGTGGAGGTGGGGGAGGGGGCAGGGGAGGAGAGCAGAACCTAAGAGGTTGGGCTTTGGAGAAAAGCAAAAGGGCCGGCCTTGCCCTCTTCAGTGATAGGAGGATGGGACCACCAAGGACAGAAGAGGTCCAAGCAGCAAGTGTACCCTGGGAAGCCGAGTCCCAAGGGAGATAGGCCATCGCTCCAGCTAGGAGGCTTGGTTCTTGGAGTCCTCATTCTAGACGATAAGCTCCAGGCGTTGGGTACACACTCGGGCCCAAAGGTGAGGAGAAAGTTGCTGAATGGGAGGGGGATGCTGTGATAAAAGGGAGCTGTTGGGTCATTGGAAATCCTGAGACCTTTCACCCAGCCGTGCCTCCACATGCCAGTTCTTTGTTCCGTACCCTCACCTACCTCGGGTTTTAGCTGAAGAGAGTTTTCTGTTGGACAGGCCTGGCATGTAGCTGCTTTGTTTCTATCACAGAGGACATTTTACATAAGGGAGCAGAGATTTCTGTCTGTCTGGATTCTTGGGTACCATACTTTCCTTCTAAAGCAGTTGCCAAACTGTGGGGCAGACACACTTTTTATTAAAGAGTCCAATAAACAGCAAAGCATACAGGTAGGCCTGTTAACTAGCTGGAAATCAAAATTCCCATCAATTTTGTTGTTAAAAATCATGACCCCAACCATAAAGATCCTATCAACTATCCACTGTAGGACCCAACTTAGATTACTATAGTAAGAATCTGTTTTTATATGGGGGGGGACCTCAGAAGATTATCAGTGGGGGAGTTTTATGTCCTGCTAGACATCCTTCACTCCGTGGCCTTGTGTGCATGCACACATGCATGTGTGTTTCTGTGTCTGCTGTGTGAGAGAAAGAGAAAGCCAGCTGCGGCACACAAAGGGTGTTGGAATTGTTCGGCATTCCTTCTTTACACTTAGGATCTACTATACCACCTCTTTGGTTTCTTTTCTTTTTTAAAAAATATAGACTACTTCACAAATTTCCATGTCATCCTTGCAGCTAATAATAATATATTTAATGAACAACCATGTTCCAGACTCTATACTAATAGCCTTACCTACATATCTTATTTAATGCCAGTGCACAAATCCTGAAGATATGGCTGAATTAATAATCAGTTACCATCATCAGTTTTTCTGTTTCTTTAATTACTCAATTTAGCTCAACAAATACTCATTAAGCACCTGTTCTGTGCCAACTATTATGCTAAGCACCATGAGGGTTCCACAGATGAATAAGAGCCTGAATTCTAATAGAGGCTGTGGAAATTTGAGTTGCACTTTGAAAAAGTGAGTCAGTTTCAAGAGTGGAGCAGGAGAATTGTGAAGCACCTAAGGTTGGAATGGCCCCTATGCCTGTGACCGTATGTGTAGTAGTGGACAGACCTGTCCCTCCTGTGTCTTCCCTTGACTCCCCTTGGCACTGGCGCTCCAAGTCTCGCCCTTAGAAGAGCTTGTCTGTTCCCACCTCTCAGACACCTACTGCCGTGCCAGTGACTTCTCAGGATGCATCCCTCCCTACCCACATCCCCTTTCTGCACAGACCTCCACTAGCCATAAATGTTTCTACTCAGATATCAGCCCACTTACATACAAATTTCTCTCATTTGGAGAATTTATGAACAAAATAAAAACCTAAAGTCTTCCTCTCCAGAAAGTGGTTCCTACCACTGTCCATAGTCATGAAGTCTTCTTGGAATCTACTCATACAAGCTCAGAGACATTTGACTTCATTGCCTTCCCCAGAGTGGCAAAGTATTCCAGCAGGAAATGCAGGAGCTTTGACATTTAACTTAATTTCAGACCATTTTCATGAAAGTTTAATAATAATAAGGTTGCTTAATCACTGTAGACCTCAGCTATAAAACAGATGGTCATATTTCCCATAGGCCATAAAGATGAATAGGAAACCTTTGAAAATGACCGCCCAGAGAAAGTCATGAAAGACTTTAATTTTCTTTCGCTCCCTGTTCCACCAGTCCATCATCAGGCATCCCCAGTTTCTGATAAGATGTCCTCTGTACTGACTCCTCCTGCCTTGCCCAAGGCCAGCTGACTGGATGACTTACCTGATCTCCAGGACATTCTATTCACAGACATAATAAAGCTCTTTCTTGGGAACTGTAGATTTCCTTCATGTTTAGAAACTTTTGCTGTATCTGTATTCCTACCTGATGAGTTAGAGTGTTGGGTCCATAGTAAGGGCCCCCCTAAGTGGCATGTTGATGCAGCCAATGGGCTGGCTGTGTGACTGGGGTCTGCAACACACTCCCTGTGCTCCCCATCACTCAGGCCTGGTTGCTGTGGCTTCTTCCCTCATGTCCTATGTTACAGCCACATAAATAGGCTCCTGTTTCTTCTCCCACACTTATCCCTTTGAGGCTGGCTTGACCCATCATGGACCTTTTGCCTTCCTACCTTCTGCTAGGACGCACCCTTCTCACTGTCTCTTCCTCCAAGATTACTTGAAAAATCATCAGCAGTTTGCAACTCATACTCCTAGGCTTGCTGCATTCATTAGTGTTTGCTGCTGGTGAGTAATTCACTCAGCCATCAGCAGCTGGGCATTTGTCACAAGTCACCATGCCCCATCTGTCAAATGAAGTTAATTTTCCTTCAACCTTCTGATCATGAAGGTCACTTGGGAATTACTCCAAGCTCCTGCTTGTATGGGCCCTGCCTGATTTAATAAATGAGATTCAAATTATAAAAGATTATTTGAGATGTTCAAAGCAACATAAAAGAGCAGGCAGAAATGTAAGAATAGCAATAATTTTCTGAGTATCTGCTAGATACCAGGCAGTGCCATTTGATACTAACAGCTCCTTTATATGATGTGTAGCACCACCTTCAGAACAGGAAGTCAAGATCCAGAAAGGTAATGCAATTTGCCTGAGGTTGCATAACCTATACTTAGTAGAGCCAAATTCAAACCCAGATCTGACTCTAAAACTCATGCTTTCAGCTATTTCACTCTACTGTCATCCTTCAGCCAAGGGGAGGGCAGGGCAGAGATGTAGCCTAATTTCTTTTTGAATATCCAAGCTGCTTAGCAAGGAATCCTGCAAATACAGGGTGTGGATAGTTTCAACAGATGGCTGCAAAGCAGGCCCAAGGACATTAAGACTTACCTAGGCCACATGGAAGGCCCAGCATTTGGCAAGCCTGGTTTTATAACCTAGTTTCTTCTGACTCTCCTAGCTCTCCTTCCCATCTCAGACTATAAGCCCAGAGGGTCTTTTTATAAAGAAATATCCTTGGACCAGGAGATGGCTCAGTGGAATAAGTGCTTCCCTGGCAAGTGCAAGGGCCTGAGTTCAATCCCTGGTCCCACAAAAAAAAAAAAAAAAAACATCCTTGCCCATTTCTCTGTACCGGGAGCTCTGGCCTCTAGTGAAGCTTCATCACAGTAAGCATGTTGGAGATGAGCAGCCTCTTTCATGTGCTACTCACCTTAGACCCAACCTAAAAGTGCCTCCTTTTCTGGCTTCTTCCTGCAGACACCCTGGGCTGCAGAAACACAGAATGCTGTGTAAATCCTGGAATGTAGTGTCCTGTTTCATACATCTGAGTCTCCCCATTTGCTGTTCCTTTCGTCCTCTTTCTAACTCTGACTCATGATAAACACTTCTTTTGGGAAGCCTGTCTGTGCTTCTTCCAAAGCTAAATCCTCTTTTTCAGTGTTCTCAATCAGTGCTTATCTCCCATCACAGTATTCACAAAACTAAGCTAAGAGTATCTCTGTCTATCTACCATCTGTCTCTTACTGTGCTGTAATCTATCCTAGGGACATGTTTTTAACCAGCACTAAGCACAGTAGATAGCCTCTAGCAGGTACTTAGTAACTATGTTTGTTGTGTGAATGGTTAAATATATATCTTCACTTAACTTGCTAAATTTCAAAAAATAGTAGTAAAAAGTGTGCTGCTCCTGTCCCATAGGTATCCCCACCTGGTTAACTCCCAACTGTAGTCAATTATGTGGACTACTAGAAAAATAAGAACAGAAGCAGCAGGCCTGCCACCTGTGAGAGGGCTGTTTGCAACTCCCATATATTTCAGGGCATTTCTGGAACAAGTGGGCTGTTTCCTGCATACTTGAAGCCTTGAAACAATAAAGATCTGCAAGTATTATTGATAAATTCTGGTAGAGGGCCCAGTGAAGGGGTGTGCCGGTGATCTTTCACTTTCAGCCCGCTGCCTGGAAGACCTTAATCCTCTTGTTGCTACCAACAAACTGGTTTGAAAGCAGTGAGTGAACTGGCCTCTTGAGATTCTAAGGAGGCAGTTCAAGGTTAGGGCACCAGCCGGGAAGTAGAGAATTGCCTGCAGTGTCTCCTCTGAATTAGGTGCTAATTTGCAGAGGCCCTGGACCTGCCCCGCCCTTGCTTCAGAAGAGAAATCCAAACCTTACAAAACTGCACTGAAGTCTCCTGGAGCCAATTTCTTGTGTTTCCTAAAAACAATCAACTTTCTAATAAGACAAAAAATAGAGGGGGGGCTATAGCATACAGTCTTGCTTGAAAGACAGTATAAATTCACACAAAAATAAAAATATCACATTTAACCTAAGACATCTCTGATTGTAAGATATACCATTAGTTCATTAACTCTAAGAAAAATAAGCCCAGCCAATTAATCTAGCACTGATTGTAATATGCATCTCAATTTCAAAGATGCTAGAATTGGAGGAATAATCACTTTTTAAGAGTCAATGAAATACATGTGTAGTACAGTGTGTGTATATATACAGTCATCCTTCAGCCAAGGGGAGGGCAGGGCAGAGATGCAGCTACTAATTTCTTTTTGAATATCCAAGCTGCTTAGCAAGGAATCCTGCAAATACAGGGTATGGATAGTTTCAACATAGATATATATATATCCCCCCCCCCCCCGGAACTGGGGAGTGAACTCAAGCCCTTGCACTTGCCACTGAGCCATCTCCTGGGCCCCTACAGTGTATATTAAGTGAAAAATGAATCAAGTCAACAAAGCAGGCAGGAACTCCAAGGAAAACACCCACAATTGTGAGTTAAGGCTACCAGGGAGAACACAGAAATAGAACCTGGGCCAAAGATACCTAGAGCACTGAAGTAAGGACTCCAGAAAGTGGAAGCACTGAAACTGAGACCTAAGAGTCAGGAGGACAGGAAGTGTTACAGTATGGAAAGTGGGTCGGGTGCAGAAAACCATTGGACTGACAGTGGGCCAGAATGTTGGCACAGCCCAAATGCTCTATGGGGTTATACCGGTTTTACCTAGGTTTTAGCTCTGAAGAGAACAAATATTTTAGAACAAACATGTCCCACAAAAAGAGTGTTGTCATTCATTTATTCAGCAGGACTAATTAAGCACCTACTAAGTTCAAGGTACTTTGGAGGAAAACAAATGAATCATTGCCTATAAAAGGAGATTATTTATTGAAATAACTATAAGACAGGTATTATCCTTATCCCTGTTTTAAAAATGACACAGAGGTCAAATAACTTACCCAGTGTTACACAGCTGGTAGGCAGCAGAACTCTTTATATTCAACCACTTTGATTCTAGAATTCACACTGCATGCCCAGTACACTGCATTTCTTTTCTTTTTCTTTTTTTGGCGGAACCAGGGATTGAACTCAGGCCCTTGCACTTACCAGGGAAGCGCTTATTCTACTGAGCCATCTCCCTGACCCCACACTGCATTTCTGAGGTCGGTGCAAAGCAGAGAAGACTCACCAGCAGCTGAGGAAAGGAAGAGTCCTGTTGGCTGTATGTCAAGAAAGATATATGCAGTTTGATTTGTGGTCCTCTAGACAGTATGAAAAAAAGGCATAAATTCTGGACAGGGGATTTTAAGGATTACTTGGGTCAAAGAAATAAAAATTATAATATTAGTTTACACTGTACAGATATCAAGTGGCAGTGGCATTGGATAACAGTAGACAAAGAATAAATCCTGATCTTAGTCAGAGGTCAGATCTATACAATAGGAAGATTAATTTGCCCTCTATAAGATGGATTACATCAGGAAGAAACTGGAATCAGGAAGATCAGTTAGAAAATCATTGCTACTCTAAATAAAAGGACTTTTTTTGACACGGGATAATTTTGAGGTTAAATCATGGTCTTTGTTTTTCATTGACCTCAAAAGGTTAATGATGTGCATGCCTCCAGAGAAATCTCTGGGTGGTTGATCTGTAAACTTGCTTAAGCCTTATGAGCTTTATTTCCAGCTTGGGTATTTAGAGGTATCATTTGTCCTAAAATGATTGCCTCCCATTTTCCATGAGCAGTACAAGCAGGGGAAAGCATTGGTAGGAGGGGAAACACAGGCAGAGGCAGCCATGAAGCCAGCAGCTCCCTTCTCAGTCTGGTGCATTTATCAGCTCGCCATCACTGCAGTATATACCTGCAGTGATCAACCCAGAAAAGGTTTATTTATTTATTTTTGCAGAACCAGGGATTGAACTCAGGCCCTTGTGCTTGCCAAGGAAGCACTTATCCCACTGAGCCATCTCCCTGGCCCCCAAAGGTTTATTTTGGCTTACAGTTTTGGAGGTTCCAGTCCTGTCTTTGTTTTGACCCATAGCATGGCCAGATCACATGAATACAGCATTATCATTTACCTCATGCCCAGGAAGAAAAAAGGGCGAGGGTGGATAGATGTTCTTTGATCCCCTGAAAGAGGATGCCTTTGGTGACACTAGCAAGAGTTTCAAACTATAACATTTGATAAAGTAATGTGTATGATCCCTACCTATACTTTTTATACTCTGTAAATGTAGAACCACCTTATAAAGCCTGAATTTTAAAACTATTTTCCTAGTATGGGCATGCCATCAACTTGTGATCAACCGGCTCAGATTTTTTTGTCCCACTGAAAATCTAACTCTGATAAGAAAGAAGCCCTTGTCTCAGGCCACACAGTCAGCTGGTAGTGGGATATGCCTTTGATTCTCCTAGCTTCCCTGACTTGGAACACCACCTATGGACCTCAGATGTCACCTCAGATAGACACGGTATATTGCCGAGGTTAACCTTGAACTTATTTGGATCCTTTTGCCTCAGCCACCCAAGTGCTGGGATTACAGGTGTGTGCCACTATGCCTGGTGCCTGACTTGCTTTGATTTTTTTTTTTTTTGTAGTACTGAGAATTGAACCCAGGACCTCTGCACTGAGCTACAGCATCAGTCTCTACCCCCTTAATGTTTTATTTTGAGACAGGGTCTTGGTATGTCACTAATTTGTCCAGGCTGGGCTTGAATTTATGATGCTTCTGCCTTAGCCTCCAAGAATACCAAAACTACAGGAATGGACCATCAAACCCAAGAAGATTGCCTGATCAATAGTCTATACTGCGTTTAACCTCTACATTCTCTCCCATGTAGAATTTAGGAGACAGGTTCAGGGAAATTTTATAATCATCAAATCTCTGGTGGCAATTTCCACCAAGATTCTATAGTCACCTCAGATCCAACACATCTCCAAAACCACACTAATGTGCAGGTTTCTCTATTCTATTATCAGCGTCATCTAGTCGAAAACTCTGGGCCCTCAGATTCCCCATCTCTGGCTTCAGCAGCCATCCACCAAGAGCCACTGTGCTCTTCCTTGGTAATGCTTCTTGTTTCTGTTCTTTGTGCTGCTATCATCCTGCTTGGACTTCCATGTTAGGCTCTGAGGAGATGCTTGGAAACTTACATGGAATAATAAAATTCAAGGAATAAACTATCACTTTTAACTCAGTTTGAGATCTGAGTACCCATAGCATCGTAAGATTTTTTTTAATGTAAATTTGAAACCCAGAATGGGCCTTTATCCTTCCTAATTGTGAGATTTGGGTTATACAAATCACTTTGGGAGTTTCTGCTGTGGCCCTCTGTGCATTTGCAGGGTATGGCCTTTCTGTGGGTCTCAAGCTGTAGGAGTCTCTGGGGCTAGCTTTAGACAGGACAGATTTAGCAGAACTGGCTCTGAGCTGTGCTAGCTCCCAACAGGCAGTGACTTGCATGAGGATAATCTCTGAGATGAATTTCCTGGATCCATACTATACTAAGTGTGGACTAGATGCTGGGTATTGCTTTAAAAAAAATGTCTTTACCTTAAAGAATCAGCCTTATTGAAATAGAGGAAAGAAAAATTAGCAACAACCAAAACATATGAAAACAAAACAAAGTCTAGATCAAGACAGTAAGTTTATCTTGTTGTAAATAAACCAACCTACTGTCAGGTAGGTTCTGGGTAAAGACAAACACTGGGGTCTCCAGCCACAGGGAAGATAAATAAGAAACAGTGTAGCCCACTACCATAAACATTATTGTGACCATGGTAATCCCAAGATATTTTAAGAACCTAAAGCAAGACTAAAATAGTATTTATAATTAGAGCTAGAAATGTGTGCATGACGGAGGCCAGGCACTGTGCTGTGCACATTGTCATTTTTCATTTTATTCTCATATTCTCAGCACACCTCTCAGAGGGTTTTTTTTCTTTTCTTTTTTTTTTTCTTTCCAGAACTGGGGATTGAACTCAGGATCTTGTGCTTGCCAGGCAAGCATTTATTCTACTGAGCTATCTCCCGAGCCTCTTCTGATAGTCTTTTCTCATTTCATCTTGCAACAACTTTCTGAACATAAACTGTATTTCCAACTTTCGTATTAGGAAGCTGATGCCCAAAGAAGTTAAATAGCTGCTCCTAGATCCCACCATTTGTAAAATTAAAAAATAAACATTAAAAAATGATGTTTAATAAACTATTTTTTTAAAATGAAGTGGTTGTCCAGTCCTGGTCTGCCTGGTGTGGGCACCCAAGAACTTGTGTGTTTGCTGGCAGGGGATCCAGGGACACTGGGGAAGTTGCAGATATCAGAGGCATAGAAAAGGGCATGGAAGAAAGACAGAATCTGTCTCCCTTACATTCCAGTGTTTTTCTGAGTATCTGGCAAGGTCAGAGAAGTCTTCCCAGAAGAGATGAGTGATGGCTTGGGCTTTGAAGGACAGCCCAAATAGCCTAAGGTTGGGCACAACTATTTCTGTGGGAAGATCCAGAAGAGAGAGAGCTGGCCCCCGACACTGACCAGGCCACTCTCCAGGAGAAAAGTGAAAGGGTTAAAAGCAAGAGACCATGGGTTTGGGAAGCCCTTTGTGTGGCTGTGGAGGATGCACAATCGAGGGACAGGAGATGCGTACAGCTGGCTGTCACCTAACCTGTTCTTTCCCCTTCAGCTTATGCTCAATTGCAGCCACATCAGCTCCTCCCACAGTCATCATCAAAGCACCTGCATCCCCAGTTTGTGATCCAGCAGCAGCCACAGCTGCAGCAGCAGCTACAGCCAGCACGGCCTGCACCACAACCCCAGGCCCCACCCCAGCTCGCCTCAGTCCCCCCAAGTGTGGCCTTGCAGCCAAGCTCAGAAGCCCACACCATGCCACTAGGCCCGGCTACACCCACCCTGCCACTTCAGTGTCCCACTGCCCATCTACACAAGCCCAGCAGCAGTCAGCAATGTCACCCTCCCACGCCTGACCCTGGACCTCAGAATGGACATCCTGAGGACATGTCCCACAGCCATCAGCGCAGATTCCAGCACACCTCAGCTGTCATCTTACAACTACAGCCTGCTTCGCCAGTGGTGAGTAAGCTGACCCCAAAGTGCAGGGAACAGACAGGGAAGCCACAACTCAGTCTCATTCAGATGTTTTTCTGGGCAGGCTAAGTGTTGAAGTCATCTTTGAATAGTCTGAAAAAGAAGACAAGGCTCTCCCTAAGTTGGAGATGACTGAATTTGTCTTTTCCTGCTCCCACAAGTTCCATGGAAACTGGGTTAGACCTATGAATGCAGAGTCACTGTATGCACAGACTGATCTCTGTTCTGCCCCGCAACAGCCTCAGCAGTGTGCCCCTGATGACTGGAAAGAAGTGGTGCCTGGGGAGAAGAGTGTGTCCGAGACTCGGGCAGGCCCATCACCTCATCAGCAAGCCATTGTCACTGCCATGCCTGGTAGCCTGCCTGTACCCAAGAGCCCCAACATCCAGCAGTCCCCAGCTCACGGTATGAAGCATACCTGGGCCCCTGGGGGAGGGGAGGAAGTCAGCCTTCCTTGCCATCTCATGGCATCTTGCACTGGATGTCAAGAATGGGAGGGTAAACAGGGAAACTGGGCATTTGAAAATGAGAGGGAAATAACCAAGTGAATCAGGGAGAAAGACAGGGAACTTATAAAGGTGAATGGGTAGACAAAAATGAGAGCTGAAAGTTCCAGAATCAGAGTCTGAGGCCCCCATGTCATTGGTGCCAGCTGTATGTGCATGGATAGGTGCCAGGTAGAGTTGAGAAAGAGATCCAGGGGCTACAAATCTTACCTTCATTTAGTATGAGAGAGAAACTGAAATTGGAACAAGGTGCTACATTACATAAAAAGAAAGGGAAATACCTAGTAGAAGTTAGAAGGGCATTCAGAGTGAGTTTGGTTCAAAGAAAGCATCTTTGAGGAAAGGTGTTCATCCCTGGGGCCCCAGTATGTCTGCCTGTGACTTACAAGTGGTCTTCACCATGGCCAGGGCTTAAGGAGCTTCTTAAGCTCCACCCCGATGAGAGAGACAGCAGAATCCCAAGTATCTGTGGCAATCCCCTTGCTTTCCTCCCAACTGCCAATTTGTGCAGCAATCTTGGCCCAGATCTCAGTGACACTCTGTGCCACAGGCTTTCTGCAACTCAGGAGGTAATTCCAGTGATGATGCTGTGTGTTTGGAGAGGAGTAGGAGAAGCAAGAGAAAAAGTTTACTCGGAGGAGAAATGAGAAGAAAAAACATTTTGGGATAAAATAGAATGAAAATGCTGTAAGGTCCTATAAGGAATAGGGGATGGGATGAAGGAAAAGGAAAGCAGAAGAATGGATCAAAGCACCAGAAAAATTAAAAGATGGGAAGGAGATCATCCATTCTCTTAGCTCACTATCAATGACAAGAGGCTCATCATTTTGAAAAGCAGCCTAGAGGTTGGGAGGTGACAGGATTCAGAGCGAGAGAGCTACTCTGACATCTGCAAGGCCCTGGGTTCAATCTCTAGCACTGAAAAGGAGGGAAGGAGGGGAGAGAGGATGACATCAAGTAGCTCCTTCTCCTGTGGAATCACTTGAGTTATCAGAAAGTTGTTCAAATTAAGCCCAGAGCTGTTCCTCTGGATCTTGGCCATCACTGGTCATAATTCCATCTTTTTAATTATAAGAGACTCCATCTCATACAGTATGGACACTGTCACATCTCTTGCATCTCCTTCCCATTAAAAAGAGAGACAATCTCCGGGCTAAAGACCTGAGACTTTTCATTTTTTCCTTATAACATGTGAGTCCCTCCATTCCCATCATCCAGGTTACGTTTGTCTATCCATGCTCTACCTTTCATTACTCTAAAGTATAGTAGCCCCCCCAAAGCACATTAATTCCAAGTATAAAACACCACTAATCTTTGTAAGCATTATAAGAGGCAGGACTATTTTCTAGATCCATATACAATTGTAGAAAGTCACTAAAATGTTTCAAACACCTACTATGTGTAGGTAACAGTTCTATTTTTATCCCATTGTAGAGGAGGAGGAAAAATACTGAAAGAACTCCAAGCCACACACCCTGGCTTTGGCTCCTAGTACCCTAACTCCTCCTTGTCCTTCATTAGGCCACTACACTTATGGCCCCACAGTAACTCTTCTGACCCATAAGAATAATGCTGCTGGTTTAGAGGACAATCTCAGCTGAACTCCCGAGTTTTGGTTTTGACATTGCTCTTTCTTTGAAATTTTATCCTCCAGTTCTCCCCAGGCTTTCACTTTGTATGACTTGTATTTGGAGCCAAAGTACAATTATATCTGCTAAATATTATCTTGTGGACTTATTCCATAGTTCCAGCCTAATGAGTTTAATAATAGTTAAGAGCTAATATTTATTGAATTATCTCTGACAGGCTTCCTGGATATTTCTCCTTTAATACTGACTATAACTCTCTGATATAGGAAGTTTTTTTTATCCCAGTTTTAAAAACATAAAAATGGAGGCACAGAGAGAATAAGTGGTGGAGCAAGGATCTATTATATCCGAATTCTGTTGCTCATTATACTAACTCGCCTGCTTAATGTTGCCACCCATAAACTACACAACATAGTTTCCTTGTCATTGCCAATTTGTTTATAGAAATACTATATAGGACCTGACTGAGGACACATGCTGTGTCTCCAGCATTTTTTATTCACCTATATGTTATCTAACAACCCCTAAATGAACTGACCTTTTTCCATCTTGTTCATAATGCTCTTGAAAAACTCTTTGAAATGTAATCAAGGTGATCAACACATACCAAGCGTCCTACCCATGAGGGCCTGTCTTGTGACAGAAGTAAACTTTGCAATAGTCGAAACAATGGCCAAGTACCCACAACTTAAATATCCATATATTCTGTGTATGTTGGAATGTCTGTTCTGTTCTGGACATCTGTGGGACAGGAGGCAATACACAGAGAAATAAGGTCTGTCCCCATCTTCAAGGAGCTTAAGGTCTGCGAGTAAGATGAAAATCACACAGGAAGAAAATGAAAATGAAAGCTCAAATGTGATAAATGCCTCAGAAGGATTTTAGGTAAGTGCTTTACAAGTTACAAAGAGGGAAATTGTACTGCCAAGTAGAGATTATGCATAGATTTCGGAGAGCAAGGGTTGACAAAATGAAGGCCCAGGTCCACATCAATCACCTTACCACTGTTTGTATAGCCTGAAGGCTGATGATTTTAACAGTCAAAGAATAGTTTCATAGGAAAAGTCCCATGACACTGAGTTACAAATTTCAGTGTCCATAGTGAAGGTCTGTTGGGACACTGCCGCACATAATCATGTAGGAATTGTCGGTGGCCAAGGGCTGGGTGGAGCAGTTGAGACTTAGACCACATGGCCGGCCAGTAGTCTAAAACATTTCTTTCCTGGTCCCTCACAGAAAATTTTCCAATTGCTGTTCTTGAGTCTGGCCCTTATGGGACGGATGAGACCTGGACATAAAAGGCTGGGGAAGGAGCGGTCCAGGAAGGAGCAGCGGAAGTTGGAGTGGGCAGACAGGAAAGTATGCGCATGACTGGGGAGTAGACAGAAATTGAATATTTAATCCCTTGTTAGTTTATGTAAGTAAGTGTAAGCAAAATGTAAGAAATGCAGAGGCAGAGGGGAAGAACATGTGAAAATCAGTGAAAAGGGGATTTGAAAACTCAGAAAAAGTGAAGGAGAAAGCGAAGAATGGGAAGGAAAAATAAACATTCAGGCAATATGAATTAAATGTAAACTGTGAAACTTAAGAGATGAGATCGCCTGGCAAGTGCAAGGTCCTGAGTTCAATCCCTGGTACCGCCAAAAAGAAAGAGATGAGATCAGAGGAGGAAAACAGATGTAAAGACGGAAATATGATAGGAAACGATTATAAATACTAAGAAAGGTATGGAGAAATAGTGGGACTAGAAAGAGGTCAAAATGGGGGGGGATTTACTGTGAACTGTGCAGCAGTTGCTGGGGGTGAGAACTGTGCCTCAGGTCAAAGATCTTACTACCTCCAGAGCTCCTAGTGTGCTTGCTAAAGGAAGGTACTCCCCCACACAGTTCAGGTTAAACCAGTGTTTGGAGAAGAAAACTAACATTTATTGGGCTCCCACTGTGCACCAGGCATTGCAGACAATTTGTAGATCAGTTAACCCTCACATTAAATCTAACAGGCAGGGATTACGCCCTTTATGGAGGCATGACTAGGTCACTTGGGTCATTACTTCACCTCTGATCCTGGTTCCCAGTGGGGACCGTAAAGACTCCTTGGAGGGTTACCGCGAACGCGAACGGTAAGGGAGGGGCTGCGAGCATGGCTTCGGTTACCCGCGATCCTCGTTAGGAGCCTTGCCTGCGAGGCCCCGCACACAGGGACCCTCGCCCCTGGAGAGCTCCGGCTAGGGGCGACGACAGCACCACTCAGGCCGCCGCTCTCTCCACGACCGAGGCCCGCTGCGCCGCGCCCGGGGCCCCGCGCGCCTTCCGGAGACGCGGGGCGGGGCCCGCCGCACAAAGGAAGCGCGCGGCCCGAGGCCCCGCCCCGCCCCGCCGGCCCCGCCCCGCCCCCGGCGGAGGCGGCCGCGGGAGCCGTCCCGGACGCGCAGCATTGTCTCCGCGGCGTAGCAGCCCTTGAGCGCCCGCCGCGCGCGCGCAGCCCGGCCGCCGTCCGCGCCCCCGCCCGGCCTCGCCTCCCCGCCTGAGCCAGCGCCCCTGTCGCCCTTTGTTGAGGCCGGCCAGGCCGCTGCGGTCGGATGCGCCGCGGCAGCCCCGGGCCCCGGCTCGGAGGCTCCCGGCGGAGAGCAGTCGGCCCTCCCGGGCCCGGGACTTTGCGCGAGGCGGCGCCGGGCCGTGGGGCTGCGTAGGCCCCGCCCGGCCAGGCCCAGCCGGGCCCTGGACAGGTCAGTGCCGGGGCGGGGGAGGGGTGCTCGCCGGAGGGCCCGGGCCGCGCGGCGCTGGAGCTTGGGCACCGCCCTCGGCTGTGCGGCGGGCCTACTGGTCTGCCAGGCCGTGCCAGCCGCAACGCTGGCCGGCTCGGCGCCAGGGAGGTGCCCAGGACCTGCTGCTCCCCCGCCCGCCAGCCCGCCTACCCCCGGGAATCCGCCGCGTCAGCCTCGAGTATCCCAGCCCCAGTTCGCCCGGGCTCGCCCGCCCTCCCGCCCCCGGAGGGCGACTTCCCGGTGGGCGACTTCCCGGTGGATGTACACCTATCCAGGGGCTGGCTGCGGCCTCGCTGGAGAGTTTTGTTCTTAATGTAGTTCAGCCTTACGGAGGTTTCTTAATGGATCGAAAAGGACGAACTGTTCCGTGCCTGTCCTCTCTTCCATTTTTAGAAGAGCATTTTCTCTTCTTTCTGTGCCAGATGAAGGTATGCTACATTTGTTGGTTCTTCACGTTAAAACCGAGATTTGTTGTATGTGAAATTATGTTTAACCAAAGTTCACAATGCGAGATACTTTGCTCAAGGCCGGGTCACAAACCACTGAGGCTGCGGTGTGAACCCCTCACCAGTGGCTGTGTTCTTGGATGCCAGTTTATTCCCATTGAGACCCTCACCCTCCCAGCCCCATTCTGCCTTTGCTGCCTGAACAGATTTCACTAAGATACTTTCTGATCAACTTTCTTTTTCTTAGTACTCCACGTCTAGAATGTTTATCTTGGTCGTGTGCTAACACAGCACCCTTTTCTTTTTTCTGCTTTACAAATCAATGACAGCTTTCCCCATCAGAGAGCTTCCAACCTTGATCCTTAGTCCCCTCCCATTAGCATACTGGGCCCAGAGGATACCTTGTAAGATAAACTGTGAACCAAAGTCCAGCGAATGTCAATTTTTTTTTTTTTTTTAGGACAATCGCAATTTAAGCTATTCCATCCCTTTTTCAGCTTGAGGTTTAGGAAATAAAGTCTGACTTTTTTTAGACCCCACAGTCTTAGGCTTTTTGCAGCCACTTGGCCCTGGGGCATTGTGGAGTAATCCAATTATCATTCACCTGGGGGTTTTCTTCTTCTCTAAAGTTACCCGAATGTTGGAACTGCCAAGATTTCTAGGTCAGCACGAGCATTACAGGCTAATGAGGCAAGGCAATGCCTTGTTTCTGTATTCCTATCTCCGTTTTATACTTAGGTACACTGTGACAGTGCCTAGTGATTAGTTAAGGTTTGGATAATAAGAGATATAGGGCATCCCACTATTTTGAGTCTAGAAAGTACCTTACTGTTTTCACTGCGGAGCTAATTTTTTTGTTTTGAATTTAATGTACCAGCACAGCTGAAGTTACCGTTTCTCTCAGTTAGAGTGTACCTTTGTCAGACTCCTGTTTTAGGTAAAGTATTGTTGGAGGCCTGTGGAGACTATTAAAGTTATTTTAAGGCTAACATCAGTCTCTGAATTGTGAATATTCATACTTTTAAATCACCTTCTAATTGCTTTCCACTATTAATTTTTGCACCCAGATTCGAGCCTGAGGCAGGGAGAAGGAAGGGCTTCTGTCTTGGCTCCTTGACAAGGGCCGGCTTGTTTCACAGAGGGTCTGGCAGACAGGGAATGGTGCCCCTCTGGCACCTGCCCTTTTCAGACAGTGCTTGTCACGTGAGTCCAGCTTCCCTGCCTACGCAAGATCTGTTTCAGGCTTAGCCGTACACACTGGAAAGAATAGGTGCCTCTTTTCTTCCAGCCTTGATGTAAGAAGAGTAGGTAACTTCTGTCCACTTCTCTGTTGTTTATGAGTTGGTTTCTAGTTCTATAACTGCATTTTCATATGCAGTATTTCCTGTTTTTACCTTCTATTTATTCTCCCCAAGATGTTCTTCACGGACGTGTAAATACTTGAATGCTGATACTGTTATCATATATCCATTTTCTATCACTTTCACTTCTCTTCCACATTCTGGCTTAATTTTTAATTTACCTTTAAGTACACTTCATCTGTATTATTTTCTTTCCTCAAAGTAAAGAGGAAATTCCAACTCTCTTTCTGCTCTAATTATGTTCTCCAACCAGCAGTCTCTGCATACTCTGAACTGTTACCTGGAAGAGTGTTTTAGGAGAGTAGTTTCATTCTATAGCCATACTCCTGTCTGGCTTTCTAATATAAGCTGATTGACACTGAAATTTATTTTCCTGCCACCGAGACCCCTTCCCCCTAGCTCTGACCCTGTGCCTGTTACTTGCTCTGGCTTGGCTCCAGAATCCACTCTTTTTTCAGACCACATCCTTTTTCCTGTCTTACTCATTTCCTGTCTCTGATGCTTTGGATCCCTTGGTTCTGATATTTCAGAGGGGGAGGGAATGAACCACCTAAAGAGGACTAGATTGGAGAGGTGATCTTACAAAATTGAACTGTTCTTGCCTCTGCCTTTGCATACTCCTACAATGATTATTTCATCCCTAGGTTGTCTTAAGGAAATACTCTTTCAGAATTAACTCGTGTGCTTGGGAGTATTTCTCTCTTGTCTTCTTCCCTTAATATCTCTCTATCCCTCTCCCTTCCCCTTTCCCCTTTCTTTTTCCCTCCTTGGTGTGTATACAACAGATACCTTCACTGTCTTATACTCTTTGAGGTCTCTATTCTCCTTTGGGATGAAAGTTTCATTAGGCATCCGATAACCACTTGCCAAATAAAAGTTCACCTGCCTCCTGCCAATACTTCAGCTAGTATGGACAAGCAAGGTAAAATAAAGTTAAGACTAGAGGATAGGGTGGTGGTTCTGGTTACTGCTCCATGCAAGTTTGAAACTACCAAAGACTTCCATCTTCTTGAGTCAGCCCAAATTTATTTTAAAGTTCTTCTGGCTGTTTGGTATTCTCCAAATATTTGATCTCATCCACCAAAAAGATTCTCTTTTGAACAGATACCTAATAGGAGAGGAAGGACATGAGACTAGGTCTTCATAAATGAAGGCTTCCTCCTTTATTTCCTTTGTGTAGTGCTATTTTACAATTGAAAGAGGATGATGAGGAGAAGGAATCTGAGAAAAATAGAGAAGGGCTTTTATGTCCTGTTAGAGACTTCCCTGAAGTGAGATCTAGTGTCTAGGCCTGCCCTTCCCTCTTACCACCTGCCCAGTACCCAACTCCCATGGAAGGGAGGACTGGCTGCCATATGCAGTCTACTCTGATGGGGCCTTTGTACAAGTAACAAATCATTCTCCAATGATTTAGCAACCAGAAGCTGGAGGTATCTCACAGTAGAGGCTAAGCATGTATAGATCAAAGGTTTGTATGGCATGGTTTATACTATAAAATGAGTCATGATTTGCAAGCAATCTGCAAATTTTATGCTTTTAAGTGCCACTAAGATAACTTTATTTATAAGTCAAATAGACATGTTTTATATTAAGCATTGACATTTAAAATGTTTCATTTTTAATTATTAGCTACCCCACAATACTGATTGGATGTTTATAAAGGTACTCAGAGGCAGACCATCTTTAATTCTACTTTATATCATGTATATTTTGGGAATTGTTAGGAAAACAGCTGTTTGTGCATCCATGACAACTTTTTTGAAATTCTGAACTTTTTTCCCAGTCAGTAACAAAAGAGAGAGAATTGACACAATGAAGAAATTAGTTTATTTATAGTTAATCAAGAGATAGGCAATTTAGAATTACTAGTTTTTTGAGGATAAAAAATATAATTAGCATAACATAAACTTTAAATAACAGACTCTTACTGGGAGATTCATTATAAGACTATCTAGGCTAACACAGTAAACTGCATGCTTTTTTCCCCCTTGGCCCTTCCAAGTTATTCGTAGTTAGTGAAAAAGGACATACTTCCTTATTCTTTCAGTTTCCAAGTGACATTTTACTTCAGATAAGCCCAAAAGAAAAGAATATTGTACATCTGGTAAAGAAATGATTACTGTTAAACACAAATTGCCAGTGTTCTAAGATGAATCCAGATGCTGAGAGAGTCTCAGTTTGCTATTATGACTTTCTCTAAAGCACAACCAAATGTCGGTTTCTTGGATGATTTTCCTCTTTAACAGTGAAATTTATAATTTCTATTGAGAAAAAAATAATTGTTAGATGCCACTTTATGACCAACTCTTCTGCAGTAGATGAGGACTAGGACTGATACTAAATAATGAAAATGTTGGCAAAGCCGGGCGTGGTGGCGCAGACCCTTAATCCCAGCACTTGGGAAGCTGAGACAGGAGGATTGTTGTGAGTTTGAGACCAGCCTGAGCTACAGAGTGAGCTTAAGACCAGCCTGAACTGCATAGTGAGACCCTGCCTCAAAAAAAAAGAAAAGAAAATAAGTTCATGGCTGCTGAGTTATTTTTAAAGGTCTAGTTACATAGCTGTTATGTCTCAAAACATGCATAATTACTGGTATCTTTAGTGTACTTGAAGCTATCCATATGGATTCCAAAGCTACACAGCTGTATGAAGTCATCTGAAACAACCAGAGCACATGATTTTTTAAATTAAAATGAATGTGAAGCTTATTTAATCCACATTTCCAAGCTCCAGTAATCAGCATTATCTATTCTTTCAGTTGACTGGTGGCAAATAGGGAATTGAAAGCTTAGCCAAGGATACATGAAGAAAAGAGGTAATGTTTTCCAGGAAAAGAGACTAACAGAAGGATTATTTTACAAGATAAGTATCCTTTGGGTCTAAAATTATATAGGCAATGTGACTGAGAACCAGCACTACCCCATCCATCCCACTCCTTACCTTTTATCTAAGATAGTGATCCTACTACCATTGGTAACAAAACGTAACTGTCAAATTAGGGAGCATGGTTGCTTTTCCTTATTAGCCATTAAATAATTGGGGCACTTACTAAATATTTCCTTTTTGTTGTTGTTGTTGTAACTTGGCAAAAAAATCCTTCCATAAGTTTAGCTTTTTTTTTTTTTTGGCAGAACCAGGGATTGAATTCAGACCCTTGTGCTTCCAAAGAAGTGTTTATTCTACTAAACCATCTCCCAGCCCCAGTTTAGCCTTTTAAACTGATTTCATTTCATAGACTAAATCATGTCTTAGCACTGCAAGTTCTACAAATTTATAATTTCCCAGCTAAAATGGTTCTTTGACTTAAAAAGTTAAGCTTTTTTCTGTTTCTAGGGTTTTGCAATGTCTCCTTGAGAAGTCTAAGACTTTATGAAAGATTTATACAAAAAGGAAATGTGGTATTTGTCTTCTAATTTGGATTAATAGCTATTGACAGTGACTTGAGAATCACTAAAGAGCAGAAGCACTTCTGTTAGGATGAAGTCACAGAATAGGAAGCTCTGAGGTAGACCATAGCATTGAGGGATATGAGCGATGCCTCTGTTTGGGCCATGGGAAAAACAGCTGGACTTAGTAACAGGGAGACTAGGGTTGCTTGTGCTCAGTGACCTTGCCACTCCTGTGACCAGCTCAGGCCTGTTCGGCTGTGTTGTGCTGCATTATCTCGTTGAACCCTCACACGGCCAGGTAAGACAAAGTAAGCCAAGTCACAAACTAGAAAACTGAGGCTGAAAGTAGCCTGCTGGCAATACAAACTAGGATTGACACTTAACAATCTTTATGATTACCAGATTTTTTTTTTTTTTTTTTTTTTCTGGAACTAGGGATTGAACTCAGGCCCTTGCGCTTGCCAGGGAAGCACTTATTCCACTGAGCCAACTCCCCGGCCCCATGATTCCCAGATTCTTAACTGCCATGTAACTCAACTTCACCATCACTTTAGAGCCAGGTGTGTCATACACATAAACTTACATACTGTCATCTTGCAGAATAGGCAATATGATCTTTTTCCTTAAAGAAGGAAAACCCAAGACTTGGCAGATACTGAATACTTGAAACCACATAGATCATCACAGTGAAGCCCAGGCTGCCCCCAGAGCCAAGGCTTTTCCTACCCTGCCGTTCTTCCTTTCATCTCTTGTCACCTGTGAGTCCATAGAACCTCTCCTGTGGACCCAGATTTGTTGCCTGTGAGACTGTCATCTATGCCAGGTGATTGTGATATGAAACCACCTTGGAGCCCATGTGCCTCGCATTGGATAACATCTTAGGGACTGGCCTTCCTTGCCAGGGCAAAGCAGAAGCCTGAAGAGTCTGCCTTGACCCCTCAGCCACTGCTAACTCATTCGTGGTGTAGCATCGCGTTGGAATTCTGGGCTCCTACAGGAATCACTGCTGCTTTAACCTGAGCCCCTTTGTGGTGCTCAGCTATGGCCTGCCTGGGAAGCAGTTCAAGCAGCTGCTTGGAAGTCCCCAAATTGCTCCTGTCATCCTGTGCCACATTGGAGAGAGTGGCTGTTCACTCCATTGATTCCTTCCCTCCTAGCGGGGGTGGCAGCTTGGAAGACTTTCAGCTGTTTACAATTCAGCTTGTGTACACTTTAGCTGGGATTGTGGGTGAGTCAGAAGGGCTGTCTCTGCCATGTCCTGAGAGACAGCATCAAAGTCAGCTGTATGGTAATGTCTGCCAGCAAGGGAGGAGCCAGCCTCCCCAGTAATCCTTAGCAAGAGGTACTCAGCTTACATGCCTCAGATAGATTCAATCAGGTCGCTCTGCAGTACCGTGAGGGCTTACTTCCTCCTCCATTCTCTTGGCCACCTCCCTCCCTGTTGTGGACCTAGGTTTAGTGAGGGAATGCTGGGCAAAGTGCCCCAGGAGGTCCTCCTGCCTGCTATATACTTTCTCTTCTCTCTGGAGGAGTTCAAAGCAAACTGCTCTTCGTTGGCAGGCAGAGGAAGGTGCTCTAGGAGCTAGCTGGTATTGGTCCTGTGCAACCACCGTACTTGGGGTGTACTCCAGGGCTGGAGGTCTTCCATGTCTGACTGCTCTGTCGAGCTTACTAAACATTTGACACTGGTTCTTCTGGACCCTTCCGTTTCTGGTACACAAGAGGACCCTGGGGTAAAAAGGGATCTACAATTTTCCTACCACAGAGAGCTCCTTTGCTGAGTGTTCTGGGAAGTGCTGTCTTCCAAATGATATTCACTCTCACCTTGATACTAAAATGCATACCTGTAAGGCGTACAATCAGCACAGGAGATCACTGTGTAAGTTTAATATAAAAACTCGTGAGAAAGAAATGAGCCATGTTAACTTCAAATTTGGGAAACATGGGTTAAATTATACCATGTCTATCTCTGTTGAAGTTACCTGTGCTAGTTTTGTTTTAGGTGTCTTGAAATATAGAATGTAGTTTTGGGATTCTAATTAACCATATTCAGAGGTCATTTTCCTATCAGTCCAGGAATTCCATTTTAGGAATCACTAACCTAGATCACCCCTCTCTTCCCAACCGAATACTTCAGACCTCATATGATACATGGCCTCTGTTTCAGAATGTCCCAGAAGGCAGTTTACATTCCCTGACCACTTTTTGCAAGTGCCTTCATGCCATCCATGGCCACAGCCCGCCCTCTACTACTCCACTTGAGCAGCCCACCCAGGGAAATTGAAAGCTCTGAGTGCTTCTTCTATCTACCTTTGTGACATTGGGTAGATTAGCTCATCCTTGAGATCAAGTTGCTTCATCTAAAAAATTAAGATGTGATTCTGGGCCCTTCACTCAGATTCTTTGTGAGTTAATGGTCTGTCATTCAAACCACCCTAAGCCCCACCTCCCTCACCACATCTACTTTCCTAAGAGGGCAGGCTGCTTATCTAAGTGCAGTGCTTCAGGATAAAGGTGTGAATGACCTTAGGGCCACACTTGCATTTTAAAGATTGTTTAACAAATGAATATTTCAATTAATGGTCTCTGTGAGGGTCCCAGGGTAGATCCCCAGGCTGTCTCCCTGTCCTTCCCTGTCAAAAATTTGGTGCTATTGAAATACTGTGCTTTTGCACTTTGAAGGTCCTATTAATTTCTTTGGGGGTCCAGTTTGATTAAAGAAATTGTAAAGGTGGCTCTTGATCTTTCTGTAGGCTTGAGTACTCCACCCTGAGCATACTATGTGGGAGTCCAGCCTGCTGCTGAACTGGGCAATCTGATTTGCTGCTGCCTGTGATGGATAAGACTTCTAACCTCTGACTGCTTGTGCTCCACTGGAGCTTTCTGTAGAGAATGCTGTTATTTAGGACCCCTGCTGTCACTACCTAGTCACTCTGTCACTCACTGGCAGTGCTAACCTCAGGCACAGTGAACCTCACTGTGATGCTTGGGCCCGCAGCAGGTGCTCTGTTTTTGATAGGCAGCCTTGTTTTTGCCATTCGTTGAGTAGAATTTGCCATAACAAAATAATTCATGTTATCACCTATACTGCTCCCTTAAATTATTTAACTTGGTTAGTTCTGTCTTAATCCTACTGCAGCCAAGCAAGGACAGTTGGAAATCTTTTAACTTAAAATATTACTTCTCAGGCCGGGTAGATGGCTTAGTGGAATAAGCACTTCCCTGACAAGCACAAGGGCCTGAGTTCAATCCCTGGTTCCACAAAAAAAAAAAAATTCTCATATCTAGAGAATTGGCTGGAAATAGGTTGCAGAGGTAGGAGAAGCTCCAGCAGTTCTATTTCCCCCACTATCAGGCCTCACAGTCATTCAAAATAGGGCTAACAGTGGTAGGCCATTTGTATTGTGCCTTGCAAATGTTAGTGCAAAACTGTATTCCAGCACTACAGGTAGGGTTTTTCCCTTACTTGTGCATATAAAGAGTGATGAGATTCTGCATCAAGGGACCAGCTTGACCTCTGTCTTCAGCCACCTGGAAAATGCAGCCTCTCTGGATGCTTACCAACCAGTCCTGAAGGCAAAGTTAATTTTCCAGGCTCTCCCTGCTTCTGCCCATAGAGCTCACACCCCCTCCCCATAGGTTTCTGGATCTACCATAAATATTTCAAAATGAGACAGGGAACCCAGAGTTCTGGGGCTCACTTCCACCCTCAGGGTAAGACTTATTGCTGTATTGCTTTATGAGGAAATCCCCACTGTGTCAGGAAGAAGTGGGCCAAAGAATAGCAGTTCTTTATAGCTAAGTACCAGGGAATGCAACACCTGTAGGCAGTCACCATCCTAACCCCACTCCAATCATGAGAGGCTCAGAAAACAATCAGTAAATCTCAACTGGTACCACATTGCTTGAACATATGTACTCTGTGCTGACAAGACAAATACTAGATTTCATACATTCCAGTTTAACAGATAATAGGCATCTGTCACATTATGGGCATCGGATTAGCCGCTGGAGATACAGAGGTGACTGAGTTAAGGGCCCCTTGCTCTACTGGTAGGGGTGACCAGCCCCGAAGCAGGTGATTTCACATCAGGTGGTCCTTGCTATTTTATCCTGCTTGAGAGCTGTTTCTGCCAAACTCTGAATGAGACATATGTTCTGTGACACTTAACCAGCGCATTGTGTTTTGTTCATTGTGACCCAAATACTTGGTCCTCTGTGGTCAACTAAATTCAAGGCAAGTTTCTCCTTCCCTACTCCCACTGGAACTTAGCTTTAATTTCTCCCAGCACCTCCAAATCAGTGTCCCGCCTCCACATCACTTTCCTAGCTCTGTAAAGGCAATCGAGACCTGTGGGAATCCCCCAGCAGCATTTTCAGCCTCAAATTCAAGAGAATTGAGTACTGAGCCACATTCCAGAGATTGAGTATTTCTTTGTTTCTTTTATCTGGCTTGTAGGCCAGCAGGGCAGGTTTCTGCAAGTTTCACTGTAAGCTGCTTTCCCCCAGCCAACCCGAAAAGCAGTCTGGGAGAGAGCAAGAAGCAGATTAAGAAGCAGATTAAATTAATCTGTGTGTTGAGCTTGGCAGGGAGTGAGATTGTATTTGGTCATTCCAGAAATAGCCCCAAACGCCTTTGTTACTTAATGCACATGATGAGCTGTTGGCCTACAAATTAACTGCAAAGCAAAACAGCTGTGAAGCTTTGTTATTTGAATACCCTCCTTTCTGTCCTCCCTAGATTCTGTCTTACCTGTGTAATCTGCCCCAGGGTTATAATGAAGAGTGATACTTCTGATGATAGGGTGAATGGGTTTATTAATTTGTCCTCTTAAGATTTTTTTTTTTCCAGCTCAGATTCCAAGAAGACTGCCTTCCAGAGATAGCATTGGCTCTAAAGCCTCTGAGCTGGTGAATGTATCTGTGTTTAGCATGAAAAAAAGTACTTGACTTCAAGATTTAATGCCAGGTGACTGGGATGGGACAGGGAGATTGCAGTCAAGGAAGGATGTTGTAAGCTGTTTGCTGATGAGTATCAGTGAAAGACAGGCGATGAAAGCAGTTTTAGGATTTAGAGGAGAGTCAATTCTACTTTTCACCATTGTTAATTTCAAAAGGATTATAAAATGAAACAAGGGAGCTACTTAACTTGCTTCTTTCTACCTGTGCTCTCAGTTGGGACTGGTAACTGAAATGAAACAAAAATCTTACAGTCAGATTTCTTATATGAGTATGCCTGATATTTATGTTCAGTACTGACTGGGCACCTGACATTAAAAGAGAGAGGCAGTGAAGACCTAGGATGCTGGTAATCTTACACTGTTGTTATATGAGGAATAGTTAGCTGAAAGCAGAGGGGGTTGGCCCAGAGGAAAGAAGACACACTGAGTCATGAGAGGCACCCTTCATGATCCCAGGAGTATTTCTTGAGCATCTTCTGGAAGCTAACACTGCACACAGCAAGGCAGGTAGGTACTAGCTGTTATTTTGTAGCTGATGAGACAGTCTTTAAGGAGAGACCATGACTTCAGATAGAGTTCATGACCTTACTCAGCGATAGAGACCAATCTCAAAGCCAAGTCTAGTCTTGTGTGCTTTGATCAGTGTATGGTGATTGGCATTACTCTTCTCTTGAGAAGCAAAGCCAAGACAATGGGTGAGCAGAAATTAACTTGAAGACAGATTTGAAGCTTCTTATAAATAGGAAGAATCAGAGCTGGGGAGATGGCTCAGTGGAATAAGGACTTCCCTGGCAAGCACAAGGGCCTGAGTTTAATCCTTGGTTCTGCAAAAAAAGAAAAAATTGATGCTAACATTTTGATCTTGTGATTCTGTGATCTACAAGTATATGGTATCTCTCAGGAATTGTTTCACTAGGCTCTGATGAAGAGAAAACTCAGACATAGCCTAAAAATGTCAATTTAGCTTTCATGTAAAACATATTTTAATATTTATCTCCCTCTATTTTAAATAAAGTATGTGTTTGTTTCTCAGCACATTTAAAATATTAGAAAGCAAAACAAATTTAATTGTAATGATATAGGCTTAAATATTTGATTGATTATGGGATTATCTCAGTCCTCCTACCTATTCATAGATTGTAAAGGAATTTTTTTCTTTTTTCTGTTTCCAAATACCTTTGTTTAAAAACAAATTCCATGGATGGGGATTTTTCCATCTTTACTAAAAAGCCAAAGCTATTAATTTTTCAAATGAATATAGACGTGAGAATTTTTCTCATTTGTTGGTGTGACATTGGGGCAAACAAAAGTTTTCTAAAATATATATCAGTCACATCTCTTGAATGACTTCTGCTCAGCTCTGAAATTTATCATGTCCATGGAGAAATGAGCACCACAGGTAATGCTGTCATGCTTTGCTTTCAAAAATGAGGTTCATTGAACCTCAGGATTTCTACTAGTAAGAAAAAGCTTGAGGGGAAAAAAAAAATGCCTATTGAAACTTATTCTATATTGATCTATAATACCCCACCAGGGGAATAATACATCACAATAAATTCGTTTCCATGATAATAATTTGATCCTTAACACTTCAAGTATCTTCAGCCATTTATGGTGGCATGTGACTGTAATCAGCAGCTCAGGAGGGGTGCTGCTGGGAGTGAAGGACAGGAGGGATGCTGTGGTGAAGTTTGGAAAACACCCATCAAACTTAAGGGGGCACAGATTTGCTCATTAAAAAAAAATTATTGGGTTGGGGAGATGGCTCAATGGAATAGGTGCTTCCCTGGTAAGCTCAAGGGCCTGAGTTAAATCCCTGGTTCAGCCCATATACATATCGCTATGCAGCTCAGACTCATAGTGCACCTCCTGCTTCAGCCTCCCTAGTGCTGGAATTACAGGTGTGTGTCACGACATCTGGTTTCATTGGCTGGCACAACATACCCAGAAGAGCACAGCATACCCAGAACAGCACAGCATGCAGTACCAGCCAGGCAGGCACTTAGACCTCCAAGCTATTTCCCTGACCCTGTGTTAGCTCTAGAGTAACCTAGCAACCCCATGAAGAGCTTATTGAAGACTGTTCACAGATGGAGGGAGGATCTATGATTTGCTGAAGGTTTAACTAGGAGGAAATGAAGTTATAGGGATGCACACTAGGCCAGGGGCTCAATTGAAAGCAGAGGGCCAGCAGAAGCAGCATAGAAGAGTTTGAGTCTACTCAGCAACTTCCATGGTAGAAAAGAATATGTGCATGTGTTAGTGCAGTGACCCCAAATAACCAGTCTCAAGATAGTCTAGATTCAGTAATTCCGGGTTATCATGGCAGCCTCCTTGGCTGGGAAGAAGATCGTATTTGTCACAGGGAACACCAAGAAGCTGGAGGAGGTCATTCAGATTCTAGGAGATAAGTTTCATGCACATTGGTGGCACAGAAAATTGACCTGCCAGAGTACCAGGGTGAAACAGATGAGATTTCCATACAGAAGTGTCATGAGGCTGCACATCAGGTGCAGGGGCCCGTCCTTGTGGAGGATATCTGTCTGTGCTTCAATGCCCTTGGTGGCCTTCCTGACCCCTACATAAAATGGTTTTTGGAGAAGTTAAAGCCTAAAGGGCTACACCAGCTCCTGGCCGGCTTCAAGGACAAGTCAGCTTATGCACTGTGCACATTTGCGCCCAGCACCGGGGACCCCAGCGAGCCTGTGTGCCTGTTCAGGGGTCGCACCTTGGGCCAGATTGTAGCTCCCCGAGGCTGCTGGGACTTTGGCTGGGACCCCTGCTTTCAGCAGACGTATGCAGAGATGCCCAAGGCAGAGAAGAATGCCATCTCCCATCGCTTCCAGGCCCTGCTGGAGCTTCAGCAATACTTTGGCAGCCTGACGCCTGGGGCTGGAGGTGCCATGGACTGGGGATCTGGGGCGAACTAGCTGGAACCT